>JAYJMJ010217522.1:0-15745 GCA_036873875.1 Laminaria ephemera
CAGGTGTTCATACGGCAGTACCATCGAGTCATTTTTTCTTCTCATATGCCGCCGTATTGTGATTAGGGATTAGTGTTTGCAAGCAACTAGTTACAGCAGGGTTTGTTCTTTTTGTGGCATATTTCATGAAAAAGTTGATTGGTTAACCATCTTAGCACCCACTCGGAAACCGCAAAAAAAATCAACTACGACGACGCCAAAAGAGCCCGGACTCTTTGCGCCCAATACAGCAGACAGTCCATCACCTTTCAAATCTTAGGCGTGGTAAACGGGGCGTTCAAGGTTGACTCAAAGACCATGCCTCTAAAACCATGTAATACCACATATGGTTGGGCCCATTTCATGTCCCCTATAGCATATTGCTTTATATAGAGTTTTTCTGGTAGGGTAAGACGTAATTAAGTTGCATCGGAGGGACGACACTTAATTAAGAATTCCAGATTCATGAGCGGAACAAAATGTGTTATGCGCACTTTGAGCAGAGCGCGACTGCATAACAGCCGAGCGTCATATACTGGTAGTTGACAGAATGCATGTTCGGAGCTCGGTGTTTCGAATTTCGAGCATAATAGATTATCTCGTTGGTTGTCGAGAACCATGTACACTGTTTAGAAATAGTTTTCATGCCTCAGTTTTGCGAACTTCGAGTCCACCTGCAATAAGTCAATTCGTTTTCGCCAAACTGATATGAGAACTTAGAGCCGAACGGGTCAGGAAAATAGTCGAGCAACACAGTTGATCGCGTGGACTTTTTGTTGGACCGCCATGAAGAATTGAATGATATTTTGTTTGCGAAGAAGAGCAGAGAGCGCAACCAATCCTCCGCGATTGTCGGTCTAGGCAAACGGGAGAGGGCTCGGGCCGCGGTGGACGTAAGCAGGAAGAATGCGGCAGCCAGGGTAGCAACGTACCAGGCTAGCTATACCTAGAACGTGTACACGTCTCTGAAGTGTGCAGCGATTGCCTCTCGGACCACATACTTGGTTTTTACTTGTATACATGAGAGCCTGTTTTCGGTGGTTTGTGTATGTTGGCTTCACATTAAACCGTTTGGTCTACATTGTGTGTGTGTGTTCTTCACATTATAACTGATATTTCCACCCATCTACATCCAGCACAACCAGTGTCCGTGCCGATGCCTCCTAGAGGGACGAGCTCTGTGGTCACAAACTAAAAGACAGAAATACAAATTGCAAATACAGCAAGGTGACTTGGCCATGCAATGCCAGCCGCAATGAATACGAGGGCGGAACACATGCAAGCCAACACACCAGAAAATATCAGCAAGGAAGAAAAAATAATAACATTGAAAAGAGGAAAATGGAAAGATAAAGGAGAAACGGAACGCAGGAAGGAGAGAAGAGGTACTCGGGAAGAACAAAAAGATGAGTGACAACAAGACGGCACGACAAAAATGAAGACAAAGCAAAAAACAGTCACCTAGCGACTACCAACAAGCAGATTACACCACCCAACCAACGTCGGAAACAGCAACCATGTTGGGTTCCGAAAGTAGTACTTGTAGAAGTAGGAGCATTCCCGCATGGTCTATCATCTGCTCACTACTGTTCCTGACGACAGTGGTATTATCCATTCTTGTCTTGTTTTTTTGCTTTACTTGTTCTCTTCTTTTATTTTCTTGCTTGGAAGTTCTCTAGCGTGTTAGATTGCTTACGTTCCACATTCGTATCCACTGCGTTTGGTATTGCTTGGCCAAATAACCTTACTGCGGTATTTGCGATGTGTATCAAGAACTTGAATTTTGTAACATTAGGGTATCGATCACCTCGTTTTGGCATGCGGACCTTCAGGCTGAGCGAGGCGGACGTAATATCGCATAGGTCTGGACCGAACCGCTTGTAGCATGCCCTCTTGAGTCGGACCCGTCGCTCGATGTCAACCATAAGGTCAGCGTTTTCGTGGATAACGCCGCCGAGGAATATACATGGCATTATCTGTTTGTACCTCTGTTCTGCTGCTTCGATGGCGAACGGTGGAGCCCGGCATGAAAGGTCTCGTGTTTGCAGCAGCCTGTGTCATGTACAATATCAGACCAGCGCCGGAAGACAAGAAATTTAAATAATAGTTTATAAAGCTCGGTTGATCATTCGTCATGCTCAGTACCGTCCTGAATGAGCTTTCAACTGTGATCCTCGAACTTCAAATCAGAATGGCTTCACGTGAAGGTCGCGAAACGTCGCTATGGAGCCGAAGTCACCAATACACGGGGCTGGGACCAAGACTACGGTACGAGAGACACCGCAGGTTTAATTTCTACCAGGTAGTAGCGATGCACAAAATTCAATGGCGGCGCAGTTCTCAAAACGATGGAGTTCAAAGCATCCGGGTAGCCTCACGTGGGTATGGCGCTGAGCTACGAAGCAATAGGGTAAGCACTCCCTCGAGTGGTCCCAAGCGGCTGATATTAAAGGCTATTCAAGTGCACCCCCTTACCGTGGGTTGCCTTCGCCGTCTGGACCTGGCCGACTCGTTCACATGTTTTCATAATCAGTACAGTTTCCAGGAATTATTTGTTGAGTAATCACGGTGTTGGTTTCCTGCGCGTGGGCAAGCCTGGGTATCTCATCCCCCCCCCCTGTCGTTCCTTTCTCCATTTCTTTCCGTTGGTCATTTGTGTGCTATTTCTCTTTTCATATTCTCCTTCTCGTTCTTCTTTGCAAGTTGTCTGGTATGATAGCTTGCTTAGAGTGCGGCTTCATATTTAATGCGTTTGACATTATTGCATGGCCCAATAGCCTTACTGTAATTGCAATGTGAATCGCTGTCTTCCTGTTTGAGACTACCACAGAGCTCGTCTATGTAAGAGGAGGCATCGGCACGGACACGGATTGTGCTGGATGTAGATGGGTGCAAACATCAGTTTAATGTGAACAACACACAGACATATGGTCCCAGATGACGTCTCATTACTTCCCTCGTGTGGTCTTATATTTTTATATGTGGCTCGTGTTACGGTGTCGGTAGCACGTTTCGTCCAAAATATCCGACTGAAGTGACCTCCCAACTGAGAAACGACCGGGGATCCGTAATTGTTTACAATACGGTAGGTAGCTCCTTTTTAGGGTCCCTAGTGCGTCGGGGCACAAATTACCCTTATGTAGCGACAACCCTTCAGTATCGCTGCCGCTATAAAAGGACATAGATACGTGAAAATCGACCAGACCGTTCTTGAGGGGGCAAACGTGCCTCGTAATGAGCTATTATGACGGCTTATGAAAGAAGCCACGAATCCACAGCACAGGCGTAAGCTCCTCTACTTATTGCAGATGTGATATTCGCTGTGATGTACACGGAACCGATACGTGTGGCTAAAAATAGTACATCACCTGCAGCCTCAAGACGATTCCAAGGCGAGGTTGAAGATTGTTCTTAATCATAGTGTTTGTGTTAGTTCTGTTGCATGTTTCCGTTCTCCCTCTCCCTCTAGATTACAACGGCAACGGGGATGTTGGCAGTCGCTGCCATAAACTTGCGATGTAGTTTGCTTACACCGTGTTGTGGTTATGTACTTGTACTGTGCCGTCTTGCTGCACTGCACTGGGCTGCCAAAGCCAGGCCATAATGCCCCCCAAGATATCTGCCAGGTCACAACGGAAACGGTGACCGGTGGACTGGACAGGTGCCCCCTTCTGCTCGCAGATTTCGTATTCTAGCGCTGCAGCCCCGAGGCGTGGTGACTTTTCCGCCACAGGAGATGCCGCACAAGAGAATTACAGTACCGTGGTACTCACATCTTACACTTGGGAAGAAAATAGCTTGTTTTTATGCAATCTACACGTGTGGCGTCTTAAAATCGGGAGACAGCAGTGCGATGGACCCTAAAAAGGGACTTGAGGCCCCTTCATGAATGGTGCGTTCACTATGAAGGACCAGGTCACAAAAACGGTGCGGATAAAGTTGATGGGGTCCATATACTCTGATTTTCCTAGTCGTGGGGTCCATACATTGGGGCCACATATTGTAACAATTAGTTGTACATCTTGGCCTTGGGATTGTTCAATCGGATGCTCATTCAGTTTTGATCACAATTGGTGTTGGTTCGGAATGGACCTCGTCAAAAGAGATGCATAAGCAATTTCAGGTCCACCTCTATCGCAGCACGTGGCCTGCATTCTGTGATTTCTTGACACGTTTCACTCTCCTGATCGTCGGCAAGTGGTGTTCACAGGTTACATCGCTTTCCTCCCGCCGGTATGTGCCTTCATTCTAATCTGGAAGGGTTTTTTTTCCAATAAAATTTTCACCTTCCTGCTTTTGGGCTAGCGGGGGTCACAGGTGACGTCTCCCTTCTTCGTCCCCGTACACACCTTCACTTTTGTCGCACGAGGGTTGAATATCCCCACTGCTCGTCGATTCTCGTCAGATTTGATCTACCCCAGACCAGCTGGGCTCGAATTCAGTCAGTGTGTGTGTCTGTTCTTTTCACATTAAACTGTCGTTTTTACTCATCGATGCCCAGCCCCTTTTGTGCCCGTGCCTTCTTGTTGCTCTAGGGGAAGACCAGCAATGTGGTCACAACCTACCACTAACCGAAAAGCATCACGAATGAATGCTGTCAAGACATTTGCGCCACGCAATGCCAACCGTGCCAACTAAAAATTGAACAAACGCAAGCCAGGAAACTAGAAAGCATGGTGGACATAAAGAAAATGATACAAAAGTAGAACAAAACAAAATCAAAAGAAGGATAAAACACGGGGGCAGCGCGAAGACGTAGCCTAGAAAACAAAGGCGAAACAGTACAAACGATATACAGCAAACTCGGGCCGAATTAAACAAGGCAGATTATAACCAAACGGCGTCGAGACAGAAACCAGCATGAGGTTCGGATACAAATTCTCTAGGAATCGATGCATTGCGCTTGACCGGGTACGTGTTTCCTGGCGTAGATGGCAGCGGTGTGAATGCCACCATCGTCCCCCCCCTGACCCCCGGCAAGAAAAAATAGGCAAAGCAAAATGAGAACGAAACTGCATAGAAAGGGAAAAGGGTTACGAGCTGTTTCGTTTTCGATCCCAAACGTAACAGCACCTCCTTGTGCAGTCCGAATGTGCAAAATTGGACAGGAAAATAATCAGATTTGATAATTCGGTTGCCCAAGTCGTCAGAGTTTAGCCCAAAACACGACCACTTAGGTCATCAGATTTTGACGCATGCTACGTTACAGGTAGAACTTTTTGTTATTTTTTATTTCTGAACGACGGGGCTCCTTAACCCAAAATCGTCGGAATGTCGTTCTTGTTTTCCAATTGTATTTTTTTTATGTACGTAGGCCATGAGTTCGTTCATCGGGTTGCACTTTCAATGTACTCAAAATTGGTTTGTGGGTGAGGTTCAGAGCTCCTGAAGTTAGGAGCCTCACAAAACAAAATGGTGCACCTCTATCGTAGCATGGTGTCCTTTGAAATCGATGAATAGCATGGCCTATACATTCAAGGTGTTATCCACGCAGCACGCAGCAGCAGAACGATCGATGAGTTGTGGATGGGGAACAGCGACGTCACGTTGCCTCGCGCCTGACGCGCAGTCGGGGGTCGGCGCGTCTATCCGCGACCATAATTCAGCCGGCTGGGGTGGGCTCGGGCCTGGAGACAAAGAGAAGTATCCTCGGCGCGTGCCTCTCCGTGGATACGTACTCGTATCATAGCCTACAGCACCTGAGCAGCAGTCAGTCAGCGTGCTGGGTGAGGATGCTTTTTAGTCAAGGCACAAAATACCAAGACAAGTTGGGTGCACTTGGCACGTCGCCTCACCGCCACACTAGAGGCAGTCAGCGTGGGCTCGGACGCTTGGATCCGACGCCCAGTGTGTCGCATTCGCCCAGTCTCTTCGTGGCACCAAACCAACTAGTTTGTTGGCGTTTGGTCGAATCCCTGGGCGCACGCTCTCACTCAACTATAAATATATCCGTTTTTTTCGCACAAGAAAACCGTTTTGATTCCAGAAGTACACGTATGAAAATCAGATTTGGTCTAAATCTGAAGCGCAAAATCTGGACTGCATAGGAAGCAGCCTTATAAAGTACAACACGAACAAATCGTCTGCGTAGCAAACGGTGTGTGAGTTGCGGAACGAACGAGATTCAACGGTACGGGATAAACGCTCAGGAGGAGAAAACAACGGAAAGCACAGCGACGGTACATGTCGCAGCAGCATTGTCACATGACCCCGAGGCCGTGAAACAGACGACACAAAACAAACAGAAATCAAACAAAATAACAACATCTCGTGCTTCCCCTCTGAGGTACGAATACGATTACAGTATGCTTTGTTGCTGGGCCAAACGTATCTTTCTGGTTCGTTATTTCGATAACCGTTGATCATTATATGTATTTGTTCTTCGTGTAAGTCAAGTAGTGATGCACCAGGCGATTTTAAAACGCGGCGCATGAGGGAGAGGCGATCGACGAGAGAGAGGGTGCCTTTTGCTTCATCGTGTTTTCTTGCGCATTTCCGTTTTGCTTTGGTCTCATTTCAGTGGTCCTTCTCGTTATCTGGCACTCGTTTGTCTCCTAGTTCACATTCTTCCTTTCTGGCTTTGTTATCTTGTGTCATTCGTATCCGGTTCGCTGACATTTCATTTGTTTTGCTCTATTAGCTTGCCATTACTTATGTTTATATGTTTCACGGTCTGTTATCAAAACCGTACATTTCTCGACGCTGAAGAATCAACGTAAGGCACAGCGACGGTAAATGTCGCAGCAGCATTATCACATGACCCCGGGGCCGTGAAACAGAGGACACGAAACAAACGGAAACCAAACGAAACACCTAAAACATCACGTACCTCCCCTCTGAGGTACGAATACGATTACAGTGTGCTTTGTTGCTCAGCCAAACGTCTTTCTGACTCGTTCTTTCGATACCATTTGATATTTATATGTATTTCTTCTTCGTATAAGTAGTGATGCACCAGACGTTTTTAAAGCCTACGCGGCGCATGAGGGAGTTGCGATCGACGAGAGAGGGGGTGCCTATTGTTTCATCTTGTTTTCTTACGTATATCCGGTTTGCGTTCGGCTCATTTCAGAGGTCTTTCTCGTTATCTGGCAATGGTTTGTCTCCTAGTTCACATTCTTCCTTTCTGGCTTTGTTTTCTTGTGTCCTTCGTATCCGGTTCGCTGACATTTCATTTGTTTGCTCTATTAGCTTGCCATTACTTGTGTTTATCTGTTTCACGGTCTGTTACCAAAACCGTACATTTCTCTACGCTGAAGAATCAGGACGGATAATCGATGCATTGATTATGCCGTTGAATAGAGAGCCCGGAAATATGTTAAGAAAACACACACCACAAGCAACAGGCTCTCATACAAGCAAACGCAAAGTCGGGTTCGAGGCAGCCGCCGCAGACTGCAGTGGCATGTAAACGTTCTACGCATTTGTGGGCGGGGTGCTTTGCTACCCTTACGGCCGGCAATTTCCTGGAATAATCCACCGCGGCCCCCGCCCTTTTCTCTTTGGCTAGAACGTCACTCATGCCACGATTAGGTGATCTCTCTGCTCTTCTTAGCAAACAAGAGAACAGTTAACTGTAGCGGTCGAGTCTATACGCTCTGCAGATGACCATTTTAGTTAGAAATTCGCAAGACAGAGTTGTGAAAATGCATTATGTCAGCTATGGCGCTCGACTCTTATCCAGACCTACTCGGCTCGAAGTTCGCATATCAGTCGGTGTTGTGATAGTGCATTCAACTGTGATGGCGCAACTGTGATGGCGCTCAACCAGCTCGACTCGAGGTTCGCAAACCTTCGTTGTGAAAAATATGTCAATTAGGTACTATAAGGTGGTCAATTGTTTTCCAACATACCTAGGCTGCAAATTAGCAAGACCGAGTCGCGAAAATGAATTCGATCAACTATGATGGCGCTGAGCTATTTTCCAGACCCGCTTGGCTCGAAGCAAGCATTTCTGTGTTCCGAAAAAGCATTCACCTATTATTGCAGAGATCGACCAGCTCCACTCGAGGTTCGCAGGACTCAGTTGTGAAACAAATTTCAACAAGGTATGGTGCTCGATAATTGGCCGTACCACCCAGAGACTCGAAATTCTCAAACCCGACTTGCGAAAGTGCATTCGATTAACTATGGCGCTGGGCTGTTATCCAAACCCGCTCGCGTCGAAGATCACACAGCAGAGTTGCGACCACGATAGAAGTGTAGCGTCGGACCAGCTCGACGCGAGCTTTGCCAATTACCAAACGGAGTTGTGAAACCTATTTGAACAATGTACAGCCGATTAGTTAAAAATTACAATTGGCCTTCCCAGCGGGACTTGACAACTTATTCTGTCTTTCGAAAGATATATATGCTCCTGAGCGATAAAATGTATACCTAAAAACGTAGTTATTGGGAACAGCTATCGATTGCACAACAAACTTGGAAGTCGGGATTATTGGTAGTCTCGAGAAACAGGTGATACAAAAAAATAGGGCTTCATTAGAGAGGCGCCTTGCCGCGAAGTAAAAATTGTTGTATCACCCATTTCTCAAAACTGTCAATAATGCCGATTACGGTTTTTCTTTGTGCGATTGATAGCTGTCGACAACACCTCCGTTTTGTACCAGGTGCTGTATAACCTTTGAGTCTCAGGAACGAACATGTATTTAACTATTTAGAAACGGAACAATATACAAAATCGTTGTTCATTCTAGTCGGAAAGACAACTCTCGTTTAGGAAAATCAGCTCTTTACGTATGGTGCTCGACAATTAACATAGCCTGCTCGGCTCGAAATTCTGAAAACCAGAGTTGCGACAGCGCATTCAACGAGGTATGGCCCTCGACGCTTTACCAAACCAACTCCCCTCGAAGTGTCCAGAAGTTAGTACAATCGAGTTGTGAATCATATGATATGTCATGTATGTGTCATATGGGGCTCGAAGTCCGCGCGGTTAGACGTGCGCCAAACTGAGCTGTGCCAACTAGTTCAACTAGGTATGGTGCTCGAATCTAAAGGTGGTATAACGTTTACCGAGAACAGCATAGGGATGGTAGTTGTTGGTCCGGAAGGTAAATTTTGACAATCACTGAATCCTGGTCCCCATATCGGGAATTTATGCTACAAATGTATGCATGGAACGTACTAACGCGGCGGAACCGCCTTTCTTCCCATGGTTGGACCTATTTTCGTTTATGATCCAGGCTTGGGTCTAGGTTAGGGCTAGGGCTGGGATTGATGACACTACGACCCGTGAAATCTTCGTCCGCATACTGTTGTTGTAGCAATGTCGCCCACACGAACTGTTTCTCCAAACCACGCATTAGTCTCTGAGCCTATCGCTGCAACACGTGCCCACAGGAGTACACCGCAATCAACAAACGTTTTTCGAAACACCCTGGATCCAAGCCATTTCTGACATAGTTGGTTCATCGAACGTAGGGGGGACACTTGCCATTAATCTACTATTCTATCTGTATACCACACGGCGGTATATGGGAAAGAAAACTCAGCTGGACAACGGGTCAATGGTGCCGACATATGAAACATGTTCGCTGTAGGTTCAGCTCTCTGACTGTGTGCTACTGCAACATGTTGTGAAGTGGCTCAGGTAGTCCAACAGGTGGATGCTTTGAACCATTATTCTTCTGACAGATAGATGCTGACGAGATTCGGTAATATTTACCCTGGCGTACATGTTTCGGCTGCTAAAACCCTTTACAGGTAAGGCTACTAGAGCCACTTGGGTTGTTCGAACCATGACGTAGTAATTGGTTTTTCTAGTTGGAAGCCTCTGCCTGTTGGGCTGCTTCAGTCCGTTGGGTCGTTAAAGCCCCAGCCCATTCATTTTGTTGGTTGGAAGCCTCCACCTGTTGAACTATACATGTCAGTCAAACCGCACGTGACTGAATCTCAACAGTTTGATAGAGGCTTCAAGCAACGCCCACAGCAAAGTCAAATAATGTATTTTTGGTAGCACTCCGGATGCACAGAAGAAGCGAGAGAAACTTATCAAGCGCCAACACGCTCAAGTCCCCCACCCTCGCCACAACACAACGGACCTCGCCCTCCAGACAAACTACTCGGATCAATAACCTCCCATCGGAACAACGCTACAGCGCCTTGGCACCTACATAATCGATTTTTTTTAAATGGTGCTTCCCGTGTTGTTGTTGTTGTTGTTGTTTTTCTCCTATAAACTCTCATAATCAAGTCCGTGGTCACAGGACAGGCTCAAGTCGCTCTGGAGTGGAAGAATACCCCAGGAAAAAAATAAAACACACTAAAAGTGGTAAGCGTATATATCATAGCTGAAGCAAGTCGTACATCGGCCAGAAAAATAAATAATGGTGAAATCGGAAGACAGCTTTCGTACGTATCAGGCCCATACTGGTACGTACGTTTCAAGACTCGCAACTGAAACCGACTACACCGCATGCCACCAAGGAAACCAAATAATGTACAAATCCGAGGAGAAAATAATAAAAAGGTAATAAAATGAAGGAAGACAGCAAAGGAAACCAGAGGAAAGAAAATAAACAGAAGCAAGAAGCTAATACGTACGTAGGAAGTTACGTAGACTCGCCAGCAGGGGGGAGTGTAGCGAGGTAAAGGCAAACCACACAGCACTAAGAAATAACAAATCATGCGTCCGAAAAAAATATGCACATACTCGTAGAACAAAAGTCAACCACGTATTACACGTGGCAGGTGAATACATACGTGTGCTCGCCAGCAGGGGGGTATGGCGAACAGTACCAGCCAACCGACCAGCCGGCGCTATCAATACGCATGTGTACGAATGACCCGATGCAATTCCCGTATTTCCCGCCCTCGCTCCTTCTTGGCTATCGCTGCCGCTCTCTTAGCCGGAGGATCCTCGTCGATGTTTGCCTCAGCCCTCGATATCACTGTCGCTAACTGCGCGGGGCTTGCTGCCTCGCCGACAAATAGATGCAATGACCACAGATGTCAACGCCAGGATAACTGGCACCCTCACTTGTGATGAGGTGAGGAATGCGTGCGATATCCCTTGGATGCTGTTCGCTTGTACAATTGCATGCATTCCCCCCTCATGGGTTCCAGGGTTTGTTCGATTTATCTGTGTTGTAGAGGTTTGGGCGACGTTTTCGGTTTCCTTAGTTCTGGTGGCGATATTTCGCAAAGATAGGTATTAACCTTTCGTTTCAGGGGAGGTTCACGGCATATGTTGTCTCCGATTTGTGCACACGAACATATATCCAGTTTCGTATTATTAGGAGAAGGCATTCGCAAAGCAAAATCCATGAGCCATGAAGTCTTATGTGCAAAGGCGCGGAGTGAGATATACACACAGTCGCTTGTTTTGTGTTGCATGTCCCATCCACCTCGGGGGGGTGCAACATTCGATGCTGCGATATTGCCCCCCTTGCCATCGATGGATAAAAGCGGCAGGCCTCACTACTGGTATTTCCATCGTGTCGTTTTTGCAATAGTTCCCTTTTTATCCCTTTTTACTCAGTTTCCTGTTTTCCGTTCCCTATTTTTGGTGTCTGGAGGGGGCGAGTGTGGCGGGGATAATGGTGGTGTGGGCGCCGCCACTACCAGGTATTAGACACAACAAGTAGGTGGCATACAATGAGGTAATAGTCCAATTCCTATTACAACTGTGTTCGTAACGCAGTCTGGGTGCGGCCTTAACACCGTTTGGTCGTTGTTTACTTTGAAAATAGTTTATGCCTTTAATAGGTGGTTTCGTCTTTCTGATGCACTCAATTTTCTTTTCTGGGTACGTAACGTTTCCCTCCGCCCGTTCATATTCCATATACCTACATGGTTCTGTATAAGGATATCTCGAGTTTTTGGTTCTCGTCTTTCTCCCGAGCATGTTTCGATTTTGCTTTCTATATCCCTTTATTTTCCTCTCGTTTTCGTGATGGTGGTGATTTTAGTGACGCTTCCACAGCCTACGCGGCACATGAGAGGAACGGCATCCACATGAGAGAAGATTTCTTTAGTTTCTTCTAGCCGTCTTTCTCCGTTGTGTTGTGTATGGTTTGTCCCGATTTTAGGGGTCCTTTTGGTTTTCAATTTTGGGTTTTGTTTTCCTGTTTCTATTCATTATTCGATTTGTGTTTTGCTGTTTTTCGTACCCGTTAGGCTGACATTTCATTGCCGTTCCTCTGAGCATTAGCGTCTAGATCAGTTTCTCTCCTCACGGATGTGACAAGATAAGTTGTACCATATTTCTCACACGACCGTTTTTTTTTTCTTCCGGCACCACTTGACGAATCAGTCAACGTTGACCGCCCAATGGGGAGGGGGTTTACCTGACACCGGCCCCTCCCCCTAGGCCTGAACATTAGGTATATGGCACTCCTACTAGGGGGCAGCAGAGAGCCGTACCCCCTCTGCATGATACAAGACCTTCCATAATAGCGCAATACTACTGCAAGGAGGGGGCGATAGATATACACCCCCTCGGCAACAGGAGACGCCAGAGACCGGTGCCCTCCTGCTAGAAGTAAATAGAACTCCATTATCGGTGAAAATATTTTGGAAATTCATTTGTTTTTGCCGCGAAAACTATAGGTGGTTGTTGTTGTTGTTGTTGTTGTTGTTGTTGTTGTTGCTGGTGTCGTTGTAGTACGGTGGAGTCTCACCCCCCCCCTTCTTGAGGAAGGGCCTTCTATTTGATTGGCAAATACTTCACGCTGGACTAAACGACGAGTGTAATACGGGTAAACTTCTCTGCCGGTCCGGCCTGTATATACAAACAACCCCAGTGTTGTAGTATACGAGTACGAGTGTATCTTATTCAGACCACGGAGACGTAGAATTGTGTGGTATATCGTAGTGGCCGAATGAGCGAAGAACATTCCCCCTCCGTTGAGCTGCCTCGAATGATGGGCGAGATGACAACACCACTCGCCAACGATCTCGAGCATGGGGTGTAGACTGCGCACTTTTGATGGCGTCGACAAATGGTATAGGTCGCCATTCTCGGGCAGACCAAGATGTGGTCCCTTTCTTTGCAGATATATATCTTTCACACTTGTATGGGTATACCCTTCCAGCGACAACTCACCAAGGAGAAACCAACCCCTGGCCGCGCCTGGTACCCTAAAAACCTCTACTATGGCACCCTGCCTACCTCCTTCTGTATATTTTCTGCAGTATGTCCTGTACGTCGCTGTCGTCCGAAATGTCGCGAATCGTCATAGACACTCCCTCACACAAGACATGATGAAATTCCTGGCTTGGGCCGAAGAACGGTAGCACTATGTTGAGTTATGAGTACATAGATCAAAGGTACTAATGCTATATGCATGTTCGGCTCGGTTACTACACGACATTGCATCCCCCAACTTAGCAGTGAACCAGAACAGTACCATGTGCAACGTAAACAACGCCTTAACGCATTACGCCTCTTCAGCGCTGTCAAACAAGCAACATAAAAAAAACATAACAAATTAGTCACAAACTATTGTTTTTTGAGCCTTGAGGGGGGGGTAGTGTGGTGTATGATATCCAGATCCCTGGGCGCCCTCACTTTCTAAGGTGAACAATCGCATGGACACTAAAGTATCGGGTGTTGTAGCAAACTCAAATTGTCTGGGTTGCTGCCTTGTGCACGTTGCCCTTTTGGCAGTCAGTTTGATTGGCACTGCATGGTGAAGTCGCCTCAGCGCTGCATTTGGGAGGTTTACGTCTCGGGTTTTTGATAGCTTGTCCCCCAACTAGAAGGACGAATATGCCTGGACACCGGGTTTACTGCATGTCGACGATTTGAGAAATAAGTTCAATGTGTGTAGATCACGCGGCACGCATTGAGGATGATAGTTCACACGATGTTAAACGTTATCTGGTGGTACGGCTGAAGACTGATCAGCGTTCGCGTTGTACGCCTCCAACGACTATCTCGCTGTAGAGCTATTTAGCACTCCTGTTGTACCATTACTGCACAACAGGCTGGGAAAGGCACTGACTCAGCACAACCCACGCTCAATGATGTTTGGTGCGTGCCTCTTCCCTCCCCCTTTGAGCTCCCTCATCTACCTGGTATTTCTATTCTTGCTCTTGATATTGCTCGTATTAATTCTTTTTTTTTCTTTTCTTTTCTTTTCTTTTCGTGACGGTTATTTTCTGTTGGTCTTGTATCTTCTGTTGTAGTAGTATGTTATGTTCTTTACTTTTCTTCTGATCTTGACTTTTCTTGTTGTGTCGTCTTGTATTGTTAGTCTAGGCACACGATAATCATTCCTAGGTTGTACATCAGGAGGTAAGGTGGTGCAAGGTTTTGATGGTGCAGGCATCTTCGGAAAATGGCAAGTCGTATAGGCTCTCCACACGTGTCTCACGTGCCTGTGTTTGGTTCCCACACGTAATGCTTACACAAGGTCAATATTTATTCACGGCTAACGAGAAAAAGCAAATCGGCGTCTGTTCTGGACCTCAGGTAATACTGTTAATTGTATTCCAGTTGTTTAGTAGATACTCCTGTGGAGGGTACGTGAAACCGGCAACACGCGCACTGTGAGTATGTTTCCGCGTGTACAGTGTACATTACGTACGTCCGTCGGCGGCGCCCGGCGTGTCCTCGGCCCTGCAGGTGCCTCTGACGCGGGACCGTATCTCATCTATCGCTCGCTGTGCTCAAAGTGCGAGTCAGACGCAGGTCGCCTATCAGTATCCCTTTTGGCAACCACACATCCTTGGTGACCCCTACCCCCTTGCCTATTGTACATCTGTTAACGTTTAACATTGGGCCGGAATCTGTTAATGACTAGACCGATCGATCTAACTAGTATTAACGATGCCTGGTGTCGATTTTACATTTTCCCCGCAGTGTTGCCTTCTTCTGTTGTACAACTGTTGGTGTTTAACGTTGGGCCGGAATAACTTCATTCCTAGACCGTTCGACCCAACCAGTGTTTTTGATATCGTTTTTCAACTTTTCCACAGTGTTACCTCGATACATTGTTCCAGCGGCTCCTGCCAGCTCGTTCCGGGGCACGGCAGCGATCCTGGCACAGATCACATAGACCATTTTCATAGGTCTGCATCGTCTGGACTGGTTTCGGCCGGGATGATCCACAAGATTTGAGTGACCTCTACATGTTTCCGCAGTGAGTACGTTGCACTCTGATCTGGTACGATCTGTGTGATCTGTAGAAGTTTCGACGTCGTCGATAAGGTATGCGTGATCTATACACATGCCTCAATTCACTGTTTTGTACGATCTAGGTATGGCAGTTCGTGATCTGTCCGACGTGTGCAGTATTAGACCGATCACGATATGTTGAAGACACATAGTTCACAAGTTTCCGCCACTGGAACCTAGATACCGTAGATTTTCACAGCAGCTTCTGTCAGCCCATCACGGGGCCCCTACATTATCCGAATTGTTCGACGTTCCAGGTTTCGAGTATTATTATCTGCCCAGTATAGGCTGTGTATATGTCGACATATCATTAATTCACTTGAAACATAATTACAATGATATTACCTAGCTTGGGATCAACGGGTTATCATGCAGTACATGCCATATACGCGGTTGGCGATTGACCTACCTGTATATATATGGGGGGATTTTGTATGAGCCCCGGAAGTATAGGGTTTTGTTGAAATAAACTGCTGTAGGTAACGCAACCGGTCGTGTTGTTGCGCGGCGTGCCCCTATGCCGTATAGAGGAGGGTCGTAGACAAGAGTCCCGCCGTGTACATACCACAGAATCACACACAGACACACAAGTGCAGGAGCCGATACCTTTCTGTCAACGGTCTCACTGCTATGCATAACATA
>JAYJMJ010217739.1:0-39572 GCA_036873875.1 Laminaria ephemera
CGCGCTTTAAAGGGAAACCCGAAGCGTAAGCGAGTGCGATGCAAATAGAACCCTCCAACCCGTCAGGTTACCAGTGAATGTGGCGGAGACCGCGCGCTTTAAAGGGAAACCCGAAGCGTAAGCGAGTGCGATGCAAATAGAACCCTCCAACCCGTCAGGTTACCAGTGAGTGCGGCGGAGACCGCGCGCTTTAAAGGGAAACCCGAAGCGTAAGCGAGTGCGATGTAAATAGAACCCTCCAACCCGTCAGATTACCAGTGAATGTGGCAAGCCCGGTTCTATCGCCTATTCAACTGTTGGAATTATCCATAATTCCAACGCCATTCGGGGACGATTCGGCTCAAACTGATTGGCTGCAGCCCTACGGTTTATCAGCGCGTTTCCCGGCCAGTCCACGTAACCCGTTGGATCAACAAGGATTAGCATGAGTTATCAGCTCTAAATATCTAATAACACACATTTTTACTGTTGTTCTCCGGGATTGTGTCGACAACTAGTTGTGATTCCAGTGATTAGACAAACCAGTGATTTACGGAAGTTGCTATAGATTCAACACTAAATGTCCGCGCTTAAGAAAAAAAATGATCACCGCGCCCCATCCGCGAAAATAGAACTACTCGAAGCCAGAGTACTCTATTCAGCGGACCTCATCGGCAGCTGGACCGATGTTGCGTCAGATTTACCTGTGCCTGAGGATAATCAGCTATTAGACGGGTTTGTGTTTCCTGCCAATAGTGAAATTACCACTCTTGTGTTTATTGACACACGAACACCTGATTACGACTTTTTTTTACAGCAACTCAACAAAGACTCACCAACAAACCTGCAGGTGGTGCTGCTGGATAAATCGCAGTCCGGCGTCGACCAGATTTCAAAAACTCTGGACGCACACAGCAACATACAATCTGTACACTTCGTTTCCCACAATATTGATGACGGTATCGCGCTTGGGTCAGATGTTGTGGACGCCGAGTTTGTATCACGCCATACCAGCCGTTTTAATGAATGGTCATCGGCATTAACACCTGATGCAGATCTGCTTTTTTACGGATGCAACCTCGCGGTGGGCGACAGCGATGAGCTGATCCAATTGCTGGCGAGTTCTACAGGGGCAGATATCGCTGCCAGCGACAACCTGACTGGTTCTGCCACGCTATACCCTGAACGCAATGCAGACTGGGAACTTGAAGTTTCCAGCGGTTCGATCAAAACCGAGCTGTTCCTGGCTGAAGGTGTTCTGAACAACTGGAAACACACGCTTGGCACCATCACCGTAACAACCCCGACTGACCAGTTAGACGCTGCCGCTTTGAACATCACCGACCTGCAAAACAACCGCGGTGGTGATAATGAAATTTCACTGCGTGAGGCAATCATTGCGGCTAACCGCACACCCGGCCCGGACACTATAGTACTTGACGCGGAGACTTATACGTTGCTGTGGGCGGGTGACGGTACTGCGGAGGACGCGGCACTTCAGGACGACCTTGATATCACCGACGAACTCACTATCATCGGCAAGGGATCCGATGTGACTTCTATAGATGGCAACAATAACTTCCGGGTTCTCGAAACGCATAATACCTCTCTGACACTTGAAGGTCTAAATATCAAAGGAGGTCTGGTATCAGGGCCTGACAACGGTGGTGGATTAATGATCAACGGCGGCACCACTACCCTCAGTAACGTGGCTGTGTCAAGCAACAAAACGCAGAACAGCGGGGTTGGTGCCGGTATCTATGTGGGTACCGCCACTTTGAATATGACTGATTCTGTAGTCGAGCTTAATCAATCCAGCGCTGAAGGCGGCGGGCTGTATATCACTGGCACGGCTATTATTAAAAACAGTGAGATCAGCAATAACACATCAGTCAGTGACGGTGCCGGCATCAGGAACTACGGCACACTGGAACTTGATGGTGTGTTTATGCGTAACAACGTTACGCAAGCGACTGGTGGCGGTATAACCAGCAATGGTACAACCACAATTTTGAACTCAACGTTTGAATTGAATCATAGCAATACCAAGGGCGGTGCCTTATCCACTGATAGCGCCATTACACTGGCCATAGAAAACTCGACCTTTTTAAACAACAGCTCTGATTCAGATGGCGGGGCGCTCAACGTAGCAAACAGCAATTTATCCGTCACACACAGTACGTTTTCACAAAATAGCGCGGACGGGAAAGGCGGCGCGATTCACCTTTCAAACCCGGCTTCAGCACTGATCAATAATTCGATATTCGCCGATAACGCAGCAACCAGCTCACACCCTGCGATTGAGCAAAATTTTACCTCTGGTTTTAACCTGGTTGACACCACAGTGAACACCGGCAACTTCAACGGCATGGGTGATATGACCGGGGCCACCGCTAATCTTGCCCCGCTCGCAGACAATGGCGGGCCCGTTCCCACGATGGCGCTGTTAGCCGGTAGTGATGCCATTGATAGTGGCCAGGGTGCCCAGAGACGTGATGCTACCGGTGTATTGAGCAATGAGTTTGTTGATATTGGTGCATTCGAATATAGAACGCCGTCGGGTGGCGACACTTTACGCAAAATTTTCTGGACAGATAACACCGATGACGCTATCTACCGCGCCAATGAAGATGCCAGCCATCAACTATCCGCAGTACAACAGATTTTGGCAACCGCACGAACCCCGGAAGACCTGGAATTCGATGAAGCAACAAAACGAATTTATTGGGTAGAGGGAACAGGAACCTCGGGTCGTGTGTTATCAGCAGATGTGGATGGTCGAAATTCTACAACACTTCTCTCTAGCACCACCCATCCAGAGCTTGTGGTTATTCACGGCATCGCTGTGGATGCTGACACCAATCTTATTTACGTAACCAGCGATGCGGCCACGGCTGCCAGCGGGACTACTGATAAAATCATTGCTTATGAGCTCAATGATACGGGTGACGCGATCATAAGCACTGGAACGATCGTGGCAGAGGGCACGGCTTCCTCGGGCACCCGTATGTATGAAGTCTATGATGTCGAGGTTGGCACCAACCCGGTCACTGGCCATACCCAGCTGCTGTGGGCTGATAGAGGGGACGGCGGTTCACAAGTTGACAAGGGCTACAGACACTGGAATCTGACTAATGGCGCCAAGGGCAAGACGCCCTACGGCGGTGGTACTGGAGGTAGTATTGATCAACCTCCAACAAGTGTCGCATGGAATTTCAATGAGAATAGCTACTATCAGACCTATTCGAGGACGTACCAGAATATAACCGTCGACCCCATCACCATGAATTTCGCATACAACGGTGCTTCCGATAACCCATCCACTGCCAGTGGTCTTGCCTATGATGCTGAAACAGATACCCTTTGGGTTTCTGAAACGGGTTCCGGATCGGATAGCGGCAGAATCTTTACTGCCAATCCCACTATTACCGACGGATCTGAAGTCAGCAGCCTCACTAATGTGAATTCACCGAGAGCACTCGCTCTTGCTTCTATTTCCAGAGTCAGCATTGCCCCGATAGTCACTGAAAACACTGGAGCTGTACTGGCTGAGGGGAGCAGACACTCGATCGTCAACACTGAATTACGCACCAGCGACGCGGATGATCTGCCAGCCGATCTGATCTTTACCATTGTTACAGCACCGCTTCACGGTTTTGTGTCTTTAAATTCGAACCTGCTGACGCCAATCACGACATTTACACAGGAAGATATCGACAACGGCAGAGTCATTTATTCTCATGATGATTCAGAGAACTTTACGGATCAATTCGATTTCGAAGTCACTGATGGTGTTGAAATTATTGACAGCAATACGTTTACCATCAATATCAATAAGGTAAATGACAACTTCCCGCAGACGCAAAACGCGATAATGGATCTTGCTGAAGGTGATATAGAAAATTCTATTACCTACGGGACACCGGCAGTCATTACGAATGATCTCAATGATCTGGTGACTGATAGTGATGTTGGGGATGACACCACTTTCAGTATTGAGACCACAACCACATTCGGTACCCTGACCATCAACCCCAACGGGACTTTCCAATATATTCACGATGGCACCGAGAATTTCACAGACTCATTTGTCTATGCCGTCGAAGATCTGGCCAGCAATCGCTCCACTGGTACCGTCAACATCACAATCGCCCCGGCGAATGATTCAACACCTGTTGCAGTTGCGGATAGCATAATCGTTGACGAGGGCGGCTCAATAGCTACGCTTACCACTGGGCAGAATTCTGTTCTCTTCAACGATAGTGATGCGGATCTCCCGAACGATACACTCACCACCACAATTCTCGTTAACCCGACCAATGGCTCATTGACGTTCTATGGTGACGGCACGTTCCTGTATCAGCATAATGACAGCGAGAATCACAATGACGGGTTTGAATACACTGTCGAAGATGCGGCAGGCAACAAAGATTCAGTGCTGGTTGATATTTCCATTAATCCAATCAACGATCACTCCCCTGTCACGAACAACGCTACCATAGCGGTCGACGAGGGAGATACAGCTACATCGGTTACCTACGGCACACCGTCATTGACGACCACTGATCTCAATGATCTTGTGACGGATACAGACACTGGCGATACCACCACCTTCAGTACTGAAACAACCACTTCATTCGGCACCCTGACTATCAACCCGAACGGGACCTTTGAATACATTCACAATGGGTCAGAGAATTTTACAGACTCGTTCGTTTACGCCGTCACGGATTCAAATAATAACCGGTCAACTGGCACAGTCAGCATCGCGGTAACGCCCGTTAATGATTCAAACCCTGTTGGTCATGTAGATTCAATCACGGTCACCGAAGGTGATTTTGTCAGTATCCTGACGACCGGACAGTCCTCGGTTCTTACAAACGACACAGACGGCGACCTGCCTTACGATAGTCTGGGAGTATCAGTTTTTACCGCACCCGCATTCGGTACGCTTAGTCTTAATCCTGACGGATCGTTCGTCTATCAGCACGATGGCTCTGAAAATCATATCGATGGCTTTGTATACACCCTCGAAGATGCAGTAGGAAATACTGATACAGTGACAGTAAACATCACTGTCACCCCGGTTAATGATAACGCCCCTGCCACAACAAATGCCGACATGGCGGTGAGCGAAGGCGGCACCAGTAACTCCATCACCTATGGCACGCCTTCATCAGTGACCGCTGATCTCAATGATCTGGTCACTGACAGTGATAGTGCTGACACCACTACTTTTAGTACTGACACCACGACCGCATTCGGCACACTATCTATAAGCCCGGGCGGCACCTTCGAGTATATCCACGATGGATCAGAGAATTTCACTGATTCGTTCATTTATGCGGTGACGGATTCGAATAATAACCGGTCGACCGGCACGGTCAATATCACCATATCCCCGATTAATGATTCTATTCCTGTCGGTGCTGTAGATTCTATCATTGTTACAGAAGGCGATTTTGCAACGACGCTGACTACCGGACAAAACTCTGTACTGTCAAACGACACCGATAATGACCTACCTAACGATACCCTGATAGCATCAATTCTGAATGCACCGGCCTTCGGCTTTCTTACCCTTAACCCGAATGGATCATTCAATTACCAGCACGATGACACAGAGAACCATAGCGATAGCTTCGAGTACACGCTTGAAGATGCTGTAGGGAATACAGATACGGTGCAGGTGAATATCGACGTCACCCCGATCAATGACAACGCTCCTGATACCCGTGACGCCATGATGACGGTGAATGAGGGAAACACCAGTAATTCCATTACCTATGGCACACCCGCTTCGGTGACCACTGATCTCAACGATCTTGTTACGGACCAGGACCCTGGTGATAGCACCACGTTCACCACCGATACCACGACGGCTTTCGGCACTCTGTCTATCAACCCGGACGGGACTTTTGAATATAAACACGATGGGTCAGAGAACTTCACAGATTCGTTTATTTATGCGGTTACTGATTCGAATAGCCAACGATCAAACGGTACCGTCAGTATCACCGTGAACCCGATTAACGATTCAACCCCCGTAGGTACCACGGATTCAATCACAGTCGCTGAGGGCGCTATCGTCAGCACGCTGACCAACGGGGCAAGTTCCGTACTTGCTAACGACGCAGATAGCGATCTTCCGTACGATACCCTGGAAGCATCTATCCTGAATGCTCCGGCATTCGGGTTGCTCACTCTTAATACGAATGGGTCGTTCAGCTACCAGCACGATGGTTCAGAGAATCACAGCGATAGCTTCGAGTATACCCTTGAGGATGCGGTTGGGAATACCGATACGGTGCTGGTAAGCATCGATATCACACCGATCAATGACAACACCCCTGTCGCACAAGATGCCTCAATGACGGTTAGCGAAGGCGGCACAGCTATCTCCATTACGCATGGCATTTCAGCATCGGCGACTGATGATCTCAACGAACTTGTGACTGATAGCGACAGTGGTGATAGCACCACTTTCAGTATTGACACCATCGCTTTATTCGGCACCCTGATCATCAACCCGAATGGGACTTTTGAATATATTCACGACGGGTCAGAGAATTTCTCGGACTCATTTATTTATGCTGTCACGGATTCTGATAATCATCGGTCAACTGGCACTGTTGATATCACTGTTATTCCTGTTAACGATTCAATTCCGGTTGGCACAGCAGATTCAATCACTGTTGCCGAAGGTGGTTTTGTCACTAAGCTTGCTACCGGACAAACCACGGTACTTGCAAACGACACAGATAACGATCTGCCTAACGATACGCTGGTAGCAGCCATTCAGCGCGCCCCTGATTTCGGGTCTCTCACCCTGAACCCTGACGGATCATTCCACTACCAGCACGACGACTCGGAGAATTTCACCGATAGTTTCGAGTACACCCTTGAAGATGCAGTGGGCAACAGCGATACCGTTCTGGTGAACATCGCCATTACCCGGATCAACGACAACACACCTGTCACACTGGATGGCACCATGACCGTCAGCGAAGGTGGCACTGATAACTCGCTGTCGTTCGGAACATCCGCAGTGATCACAACCGATCTCAATGATCTGGTTACTGATATTGATCCTGGTGATAGCACCACTTTCAGTATTGATACCACGACTGCATTCGGCGCGCTGACCATCAATCCAGACGGAACTTTCGCGTATATTCATGATGGAACAGAGCACTTTACAGATTCGTTTGTCTATGCGGTCGAGGACTCAAATAATCATCGATCAACCGGGTTTATTAGTATCACTGTTGACCCGGTCAATGATCATTCGCCTGTGGTCACGGACGATAAAATCTCAGTTGATGAAGGTGGCACTACCGCTGTATTTTCCAGTGGGCGATCCCATCTGTTAGAGGGACTGATAGATCCGGACACATCGGATACAGCAACGGTTAGTCTGTTAACTGATGTTAGCCATGGCAGGCTGGTGATTAATCCAGACAACAGTTTTAACTATCAGCACAATGGCTCGGAAAATTTCTCAGATACATTTGTCTATAGTGTGTCAGACGCCGTCGGCCAAACAGACATTGTCACGATTGAAATTAACATTGCCCCCGTCAACGACCCACCAGCCGGGACGAACAAAACCCTGACTATCATAGAAGATACGGTACAAACCTTAAGCGTTAACGATTTCGGTTTTACTGATCCGTCAGAGAATAATAATTTCGAATCGATTGTCATCAGTAGTGCTCCTTCATCGGGGCAATTAAAATTGAATGGCACTAACGTTGAATCTGGTGCTTCGGTGAGCACAGCAAACATCAGCACGGGACAATTAACCTACCATCCCGCAGCCAACCTCAACGGGGTTAATGCTGATGCCTTTAAGTTTCAGGTCGTCGATGATGGCACTAACACCGGTGTCGGGCAGAATACAGACCCCACTCCCAAAGTCATCATCATCGATATCAACGCTGTCAATGACAGCCCGACGGCTTTGAGTAATGAAATCAGTCAATCCGTTGTTCAGCGTAGCGCTTATGAATGGCCGCTACCGGCAGAGCTATTCGAAGATGTTGATGGTGATATCCTGATACTGGACGTCACCCGCGATGATGGCACTCCGCTACCTGACTGGCTAACGTACGATCAATTCCGTGGCACACTATCCGGCGTTCCCGAGTACAGCGATGTTGGCACGCTGAACCTGTCGGTAATTGCCCGGGATGTACAAGGGCTCACGGCTAATGTGCCATTTAACCTGACGGTGACCGAAACCAACGCAGCGCCACTAACGGTTACCCTGAGTAACCACTCTGTTGCAGAAAATCAACCGGGTGTAGTGGTCGGTGACCTGACCGTTGATGACATCGATACGCAAGACACACACAACATCACCGTCAATGATTCCCGGTTTATTATCACCAATGGCACCCTCAGGTTGATTCCCGGTACCACCCTCGACTTTGAGACCGAACCGCAAATCGATCTGATCCTGACGACCACTGACTCTGCTGGCAACACCATTGAAACCACATTGCAATTGTCAGTGCTTGATGCCAATGAAAGCCCGGTTCCGGATAATACCGATATTGAAGCCTCTGGCTCAGCACCGTTTTCACTGACCCTTCCTGCAGACTTCTTCATTGATGAAGATGACGACCCACTCACCTACTCAGCAACATTGGCTGACGGCTCACCACTACCAGACTGGATATCTTTTAATCCGGTAGATCGCAGCATTGCAATATCAGAGAATGCACCGAATATTGAATCTGTTGCCCTGTCGATTTTAGCCTCAGACGGAGACAATGCCTCTGCAAGTGAAACATTGACTGTAGTGTTACAGCCCATCGCCGCTGCAGCAACGCCGGTTATTGATTCTGTGTCAGATACCGGCTTCAACGAACCCCCTGTCGAAGACCCCCGGCCACCCGGGAAAAATAACAACAACAGAATTGAACCTGCAGCAGAAAATAACGCCCCGCCACTGGATTCACCAGTAGCACCGCAAGTAACACTGGAAATACCGGACACAGCAACAGCACTTCAAATTGATCCGGTAGTAGTATCAGTGGTCAGTCCGGTCGCCTACCAGCTGGCTCCGTCCAGGGGAATCGAACCGACCCTGCAAACAAACGAGAAGCCCGTTAACCAGACTCCACTGCAAAATGAAGTTATTCAGCCACTGTCTAAACTATTTTTAGAAGATTCACTGGAGTTCGATCAAGCGTATTCCAGTCTGGTGTCGGCACTTGATATTCAACGGGATGCACAACAGGAACAGCAAATACGGTTACAACAAGTTGTTGCTACATCGATCGCTACAACTTCAGGACTGACCGTAGGCTACATAGCCTGGCTGCTGCGAGGTGGAATTTTGTTATCCAGCGTTCTTTCCTCCCTGCCCGCCTGGCGACTCATAGACCCGCTTCCGGTGCTGAATAAAATGCATGACGACGAAGAGACCGATGATGAATCTCTCGAATCCATGGTCGACTCTGATCCGGATTCACAACGCCGTGACGATCTGCCGCAAGATAAACCGTCAGTGCATGACCATCACCGGTGAATCAGCCTGCACTGACCAGAAATGTCTCCACCGGTACCGAACTTCTAAAAACAAACAAAACTAATCGACACGATGGCACAATAGCGGCGCTCTACCACTCCTCCATCTGAATAAATTTCCCATGCGCCACTGGACTCGACTTGGCAAAGCGCCGATACCCGGCTCGCCGAAATATCTGACCTTGTTTAAAAGCAAAGACGATTTCCATATCAAGGTTGATGGTGGAATCGAACTCATGTCTACGCGCAAGCATGGCTCAGAAGACGCGCTTGGTGCACTTCCCTGTCAGCAGCTAAAGCGTGGCACTGCCGCGAGCGTGCTGATCGGTGGTCTGGGGATGGGCTTTACGCTTGCCGCTGTATTGGAGAATGTCAGCGCTGATGCACAGGTGACTGTGGCCGAATTGATTCCAGAGGTAGTCGAATGGAATCACGGCCCGCTCGGCGAGTACAGCGGTTATCCCGTCAAAGACCCGCGCTGCGATCTACAAGTGATCGATGTCTGCGATCTAATCAAGAACAATCACCACGCCTATGATGTGATCGCGCTGGATGTCGACAATGGCCCGGAAGGACTGACCCAAAGCAGCAACACCTGGCTGTACAGTGAATCGGGTATTAACGCGACCCGCCTGGCATTGCGGCCCGGGGGCATTATCGCCTATTGGTCTGCCAGTGAGGACAAACCCTTTCGATCTCGCCTGCGCAGTTGCGGATTAACCGTAAAAGAGGTCAGTGTATTCGCCCACGGCAAAAAAGGGACTCGCCATACCATTTGGCTGGCAACCGTGAAGTCGGGCTGAACAAATAGTGTCAACAGGCAAACAATGGCAGTGATACACCCTCAGAACCTGTAAGAAAGCCGTGATTTAGCCACCACAGTACCTCGTTCCTGCCAAAACACGCCCTAAAAATGGCCCTGAAACGAAAAGAGCCGAAGCAAAAGCTTCGGCTCTGATTACTGCGTGTTACATCGAGATGCGTTAGATTGGCGTGACTTTATTTGCACATGGGCCTTTCTGACCTTCTCCAACTTCAAATTCAACGGCCTGGCCGTCATTCAAAGTTGCGAATCCACCGCCTGCCTGAATTTCGGAGTGATGAACGAACAAATCCTTGCCGCCGTCTTCCGGGGTAATGAATCCAAAGCCTTTATCAGCGCTGAACCACTTAACTGTACCTTTACTCATATTAAACTCTATAAAATAATGGTGAAAATTGAATGCTACCCTCGCTATCACCATGACAAAGGTAGTTTGCTTCGCTGTTTGACCGGACCTGACGATAAAGCCAATATCCTCAAAAAGCGATTTCCGGGTAAAAACTCTCTCTACCCACCCTTAACATAGGGGCTTATTCTTGTTTATCAAGGCCCTGGACGCATTTAGTGGGTGAATACGGGTATTCTACAAGAAAAAACAGGTCACCAAAAAACTCTTTTGCAGATCATGGTTCCCTGCGCGCCAAAGAATGTCATAACCTTGCTAATTTTACCGGGGAATTCGGCGATTTACCGTGAGTTGAGTGCTTTCCATTCCTCCCTGACTACGATCTTACGAATCCATTCCCAATAGATATGGAAAGAGCCTATCCCGGTAAGCTTTAAGGTCATTAATACATCACCGGCAGAGATAACACTTCGACAGTAACAAACAGGCTGGATTCGCCCCCAAACATCTGTGTTTGCCGGCTACTGCAGTAATAGACCATCCATAGCTAATCGATAGCCCTCGACGCCAAAACCCGAAACAACCCCTTTGGTGACACGCCCTATATCTGAAATGCGTCCGCGGACCGCCGGATTGGTCATGTGCAATTCGTAGACAGGAAAACTCACTTGCGTTATTGCTGCACACAAAGCGGGATAACCCGTGGTAAAACCTGCCGGGTTAAAAATAGCACCATCAACAGAGGCTTTATGCGCTTCGTATAGTTTATTGATTATTTCACCCTCAATGTTGGAGTGAAATATTTCAACTTCTACGCCTGCCAGTCCAGCAAACTTGATTATCGCTGCATCGTACTCGGGAAGCGTCAGCGGCCCGAAAATATCTACTTGCGCAATGCCACGCATATTCATTCCAGCACCATGCATAACCAATATCGATTTAGCCATTTTTCCCCTCAATGCGACTTATAATTTGATCGTTCAGCAGAAGTATACAGAGTTCAAAATATTTGGGGACACCGGGATCTACCGGGGAATCATCGCTAATGGTGTAGCGCAAAGCGATTTGAGATTCCGGTTTTCATCTCTCATCAACTTCACACTGAATCGCCTTTCCGCTTGAAAACTCTCTAGATCCGGCGCCAGGGAATACTAGTGATCGGTGCCTGGCTACGGCTCGTATATTCTTCGTTACCCCACAAGAAAGAGAAGCCGTGAAAGCCGAAGATAAATCGAGGATCATCGAAATGGCATGGGAGGACAGAACTCCGTTTGAGGCCATTACCCGATCTTTTGGCCTGAGCGAAGGCCAGGTCATCAGACTGATGCGTACGGAACTGAAATCCACCTCGTTCAGAAACTGGCGGGCCCGCGTGTCTGGACGAGTCACGAAACATGGCAAAAAACGCCTGCCGGGCGTCTCACGTGGCTACTGCCCGACTCAATACAAGCAGTAGATTTCAGCGTAGTTCGCCCGCACCACCAAAGGATTTTTCTGTCCACAGATCGTGAGCCCCGGGCACATTTACGACACAGCCTTGTGTCCAGTAGTCCCGAAGCCGGGACCAGACAACATTTCGGTTCCTGCCACCACGTCCTTTTTCTTTACACAATTCAGACGGTTTTTAGCGACTAATACCGTCAACCGATTTCTGCAAGCTGCGTTTTACTCACCATGGCGATCAATTCTCCATACGTAAACCAACCTTGACCCACAGGAATCAACACCATGAAAATTCAACTCCCTTCAATCGCACTACTTATAGCCACTACCACTGTTTCAATGAATATTGCGGCTCTGGACATCACTGACGTCGACGGCAACGGTGTCATCAGCACCGAGGAAGTTCAGGCCGCGCGTGACGCAGCAAAGACCGAAGCAGTCAGCCTCTTCGACACCGATGGTGACGGTGAACTATCACGGGATGAGCGCGCTGCTGCTAAAGATGCGCGTCGCGCCGATGTTGTCGCTGAATTCGATGCTGATGACGACGGTGAATTGTCTGATGATGAACGTCAGGCCGCCCGCGATGCAAGACGCGCAGAATTCGAATCAAACTTTGATCTGGACGATAGCGGCGACTTGTCAGAAAACGAACAGGAAAACCTGGATGACGTGACCGAGTCTCGTCAGGGACGCGGCAACGGCGGTGGCAAAGGTGGCAGCCGCGGCGGAAAGCGCGGCAATCGCTAGCGCCTGAATAGTCCCCTGTAAAAACGTTAACCTACAAAAATGGCGCGGCGGAACCAATTCGTCGCGCCATCGGCTAGACTTACTATGCAAAATTCCGCAATCGGGTACCCGCTAATTTTGGATGGTTTAACCTCCAGCGACTCCTCGCCAGACAAACTCGTGCACACCACCATGGATGCCTTCCTGGCCTCTGTGGAGAAACGCGCCTATGTGATCGCGATGGCTGCCTGCCACGATCAGCACACGGCTCTGGATATCGTACAGGACAGCATGTTCAGCATGGTCAAGAGCTATGCGAATAAGCCATCAGATGAGTGGCCGCCACTCTTTTTCAGAGTGTTGAACAACCGTATTACGGACCAGCATCGTAAGCGCGGTTTGGGGCGCCTGACGCAATGGTTCGGCGAACGTCGCGACGATGAAGACACCGGCCCTGAACCAGTCGATCAACTGGCAACCGAAGAATTCAGCCCCGAAGTGTTTGCAGATTCGCTAGAATTAAGTGAAACCATGACTGAAGCACTCGACCAGCTAACCTTTAAACAACAGCAAGCCCTCATACTGAGGCTGTGGCAGGGACTCAGCGTAAAAGAAACCGCCGCCGCGATGAACATATCTGAAGGATCAGTGAAAACACATTTATCCAGGGCAGTCCATGAGATGCGTGAACATCTGCGAGAGTATATGTCGCTATGAATGACAATTCGCCACCACCCTCAAAACAAGGTGAATCCCGGTCGAAAGATGAACAGTGGATCAAGGGTGCGGTGCAACACCACCTCAACCACGAAACCGACCAGCTTGATTTTAATATCACCAGTAAGCTGGCCGCAGCGCGTCATCGTGCTATGGACCAAAATAAACCTGCGACCCCCTCTTCTGACTGGCTGAATTGGCCTGCTTTGGCTGGTGGCACCGCTATGTTGTTAATTGCGCTTGTGGTCGGCAGACAGTTTTACTCACCCGCGGCAGACAATGTTCCAGATGTCATCACCATCGCTGAAAACACATCGACGTCAGCCAGTAACATAATTGAAGACTTGCCTCTGCTGTCAGCCACCGATGATATCGAGTTTTATCAATCCATCGAATTCCTTGAATGGATGGAAAGTAACTCCGGATAACCATGTCAAAGGCGAATTTTTTAATCGGGGTAATTATGCTGTCGGCTGCGAGCTATGCGGATGATGAAGCAATAGATGTAGAGTTTCTGGAATGGCTTGGCCAGGTGGCCGAAGTAGAAGAACTAGGTGTCGATATTAACGGGCTATTGGATGCTCAGGAGCAACAGCCTCAAAGTGAAAACATTGAGGAGAATTCAAAATGATTTATCGAAATATTATTCTAGTAATCGGTCTGATGGCATTTCTTAGTGACGTTCAAGCAGCGCCAGCATGGAATGAATTAGACCCGAACCAGCAAACCCGACTAAGTCAATTGCAAGGCTCGTGGGATTCCCTGACTGAGGCCCGTCGCGACAATATTATCAACGGACTAAAACGTTGGGAGTCATTAGACAACGCTGGAAAAACACGGGTTCAGACTCAATTTAATCGATACCGCGACCTGCACCCGGATGATCGCGATCAGATACGTGCACAGTTTGATCGATTTCAGGGCATGGATGAAAATCGAAAAAAAAAGCTGCGGGCACTTTATAAAGAATTTAAAAGTAAATCACCCGGTGAACGGGAATCTTTAAAAAAACGATTTGATAGTCGATCCGATAAAACCAGAACCAGAAGCTCAACCGGCAAAAGTAACTCGCAAGGCAATGATCAACACCAGAATGACAAATCCAGTAACGATAATAAGCCGGGTGGAACTTCAGGGTCGAAAGGAAACAACAATTCAGGGGGCAGTCGATCAAGGCCGTAGTCAGGCCGCGTTATCACCGCCTATTCTTACGAGTACCAGTGTAGGATGAACCGCCATACTGTCATACATCATAATTGCCCACCCCACGCTTAAACGAATACCATCCTGTACGACTCATCACTGTGACCATGAAGCACCTGTAAAAACAGGCATCGCAGAAAAAACACCAGCCACATCGTTGTATCATCACAAGTCAGGTGAGTTGTCTCTAAAGAATGGATGGTGCGCTCCCCGCCCGACACTCTGCTTCTTTTTGCACCTATTTTTTCCTCTGGCCACACTGGCAAGTCAGCGATGATGCCTGCGCGGTGACGGCCGCATCCCTATGGTGGTTAGGCCGCCCGGATGCTACTACCCCCTCATGCTTTTCAATGCACTGCTGCAACTGCTTGACGAAATTCACTACCAGTAGTTTTTGATCGGGAGTCATTGGAGTCATCCGTGGGCCTGTAAATTAACTGATAATATATACAGTAGTTTGATGATTTTCAAATTACAGAACACCGTTGGAAATGACGACAACCGCCAATACCCGTCACCGGCTGAGTTACAGAATTGCAAGACCATAGCCCGAACCGCCGGGGGCCAGTCAAATACGAACCGTGTCAATACTGGACTTGATTCCCGTTATCCCCGTACTCTAGCCCGCAGGGTTGTAGAACCAGAAGGAAACCGACGATGCACGACCAGCCTTTACATGATCAGCGCATGGCAGAACACTGGGGCGTCAGTTTCCAAAACATAAATACGGCGGATGTGCAGCTTCGTGTTGCTGTGGCGGGGACTGGACCGCTGATCATTCTGGTGCACGGTTTCCCGGAGTGCTGGTACTCCTGGCGGCATCAAATCAAGCCGTTGCTGGATGCAGGATTCCAGATAGCGCTGCCGGATGTGCGCGGTTACGGTGGTTCAGATGCCCCGGCAACCGTTGCTGACTATTCCATGCAGGCTCTCACCAACGATATGGCCGCCATAGCCAGATCCCTTTCACCTGATCGAAAAGCCGTCATTGTCGGCCACGACTGGGGGGCGCCCATTGCCTGGAACAGCGCCTTGTTATTCGAGGATGTGTTTCAAGCAGTCGCCGGATTCTCAGTGCCGCACGTGCCACCGGCAGAGGTCGTCGCTATTGATCTGTTCCGTAGGCTATTCACTGACAAAGGCCTGTTTCACTATATGGTTTATTTTCAACAGGCGGGGGTCGCTGAGGCAGAACTTGAAAACGATATCTGCAAAAGTATCCGGCTTTTCTACACAGCGCTGGCAGCAGACGCAGCGCCCGGCGCCTGGCCATCCGGCAAAGCTTCGGATCAAACTCTATTTGACGGGGTGCCCGAACCAGAACTTCCGCGTCCCTGGTTAAGCCTGGAAGATATCGACTACTACACCTCGCAATTCGAGCGTAGCGGCTTCAATGGGCCGCTCAATCGTTACCGCAACTTTCAACAGGATAGTGACTATTTAAAAGCATCGGGCAAAACAACAATCCGGCAACCCAGTCTGTTTGTTCACGGTGATAAAGACATGGTGAACCACATGTACCCGGAAGGGCCAATCAAAGCGATGACCCCCTATGTGTCAGAGAATCATCACTCAGCAACACTGCCTGACTGTGGGCACTGGACACAACAGGAAAAGCCGGCAGAGCTTAACCGGCTTTTGATCAATTGGCTTGTGCGCATAACCTGAGGGATTTCAGTTACGAGCGACGCTATTCCTGCACGGCCTTAACGAATCCAGACTTTCGACAAGACGCCAAGGTAGTACTGGTATTTCTGCATCAGCGTATCGTTACACTCTTTGTCACCGGCGTCACACTTTTCCAGCGCGGTGGTCGCGGGTTCCGCATCCGTCGCTGTATTGACCGGTGGTGGCGCCGCAGCACAGGCGGCCAGAAACGTCATCAGGCAAAGCACATGGATCAGTTGAAGAAATCTTCTAGTCAAAATAACGTCTCTATTTGAGCTTTCCGTCGCAATTAAGCCGCTCTGGCGGCAAGTGCAAACAGTATCGGCAAAGAACCTGTCTACTAACTTAAGATAGACAGATCGGGTGCCAATTTCGCTAACTTCACAATGTTTATTAATTCAAGCGGGAACAGATCGCTGAATCTGCCGCGGACGCCCGGATCAAACGACTACCGGGTCACATCACAGACGCAAACAGCACTGACAAGGGCAGCGCTGCTATTTGCCCTGCCCTGATCATAGTTCAGGGAGATTTTTCAACAGACTTTGTCAGTCGTTATCCAGCAAACCGGCACCGGCTCCCTGGCGGGACTCTTCGGTGGCGGGCACGTAAGTTCGATGAGCCAGACTATTTAACAGATCAACAGATTGCGGTGTTGCGGGTGCTCGTTGGCGCAACCCGGTTTCAGCTGGTGCGGCTCCGTGGGCATGTAAAATACCAACATCGCAACAAAGAGCCCTACTGTCGGCGTTATCCGCGCGGTAAAACACGCCACCTTCTTTTGAGCAGATCACTTGTTCTGCTTGAACCCGAAGCATCAGATCACATTGCAGTTCTTTTGCACTATGAGCAATAAAAGGTACGAGGATAATCGGCTGGTGCACCGCCTTAATCGACAGGCCGTGTTCCAGATCAAAATCGTCGAAATTGCTCTCTGAAAATGCAAGACCGGTCAGCACCGGACACAACTTGCCGGAAGAACCCGACCAACAGGCTTTATTGTTAACATCGGGCGTTAATGTACTGATCGACTGCTGGTCTGTCTTTCGCAGTAACAACGCAAATTCATCCAGTGCAGGCAACCCTCTTGTCGCCAGCCAGGCCACTGTATGACCGGCCTCCTGCGCAACGCCCCAGCTAAATCCAGCGCCGCGATAAGCTTTTAATACCAGTGAGTCTGCCTCACCTATCGAATAATCCAACATGGCGTATTAACTATTTTCGGCAACTGGCGGGTATACCCAGTCATCTCCGTGATCGAGGGATGTGTGAAGTGAATTAACTTCTTCCAGATTGGGTGCGTGCTGATACATGGTGATTCGCACCCACCGATCAGATCGAGGATCAAACTTAACCGCACCAAAGAATGACAATTTACACCGCAGTAAATCGATTGGCAGCATATCCGAGGCGATTAGATTGTCTGCGATTTCAGAATAAGGATGGTTGGCAGATTGCTGAACCCGACGCACAGCGTGCCTGTGCTGCGGATGATGCAGCAGAAAAGCTGCTATAGAACTGTTTTTATCAGGCTGTGCATCGAGGTCTGCAGCCAGTGCCGCGATGTCACGCGCTGTGGCTAGCGGATGTTCTCTTTCTGCGCCCTCTTCATCAAACCGCTCACCCAGACGCGGCTCCAGCTTTTCTTCAGAGGCATACCAGAAGCGCGCATTGTGTGTTTCAGATTGCGGATCAAACTGCTTTGTAAAAGCGTAGTTGTTATCAATAAGTGCGATCACATCAGCTAACGCCATTCGACCCTTTATTTTGAAATGTAACCCTTCATCAATACTCATTGATGAAGACAAATGATCAACGTGCTCCGGATACAGTTCAAGTAACAGTGTTACCAGACACTCCTGACCCTCGAGGGATAGTTCACGCGCCCCCCATTGGAAAAGCACATTCCACAGACAGGGCTGTTCAACAGATAAATCTATCTGGATAAATTGCTGCAGTTTTTTAAGGTCAGCTTCAAGCGCTGTAATTTTCTGTTGCTGGTAGTCATGGCCCGTTTGCCATTCGTTAACACCAACCAACTGCCGTTCCAGATAACCGTTAAACCGGTCAATATCTAATGGGTCAACTTGTTCGATTCCGCGCACATTACTCAATGCAGTTTCACGCGCCAGTATCCAGTTATTAAGTAAGGTTGGATGATTAACGATAAACGGCGCCATCCCCAGGCCGGTTGAATTACCAATGCCCAGGCGTCTTTTTAAGTCAGGATGTAGCGGCACAAATTTATCCGGGTTATCGATGCGTGCCAGATGCTCAACAATATCGGTACTGAATGCACGGATCATAAACACGGTAAGCAGTTCACTCTGGAACGGGGCGGCGAACTCTTCTCTGTCTGCGATAAACCGACGGTCAGTTGCTCCAAACTTACCGGAGCCATAAACAGCCGTGGTGCGCATCAGGTAGCCAACTTTATCAAGCTCTGCGGCCTCTGGCTGTTCGCCGTTTGCCAACTGCTTTCTCACATAGTCGAACAACCTCACCGAGCGATTGGCGCGTGACAACGATAGTTCACTGCCGGACACCCTGCCAGCTTCCTGCACCGGCACGTTACGCCCCAGGCGATCAATATCATCCTGAGTGGGAACACCATCGAAGAGTGCAAATGTGGAATCCCACTCTTCCGCGATCACCCGGTCTGATCGTTTGGCAGGGTCAAGATTATTGGCAAAGGCAACCAGGCTATAGCTGCGTTCCGGACCGGTAGCGGTGTAGAAGGCGACACCCACGCCCTGTGCATCGATTTCCCAGCGGCCACGGGTAAACTGCCAGTTTTCTTTCACCAGTCGGCGTAACAGCACCCGCATAAACGATAATCGCGTCTGATGAAACGATCCCAGCCTTGCCAGTTTCATGACGAGATCCGGATCTCTAAGCGCCGGACCCGCAGGGGTATTCAGGGATGAAGGATTATCGTCAACCGGGATCACAGATTTATCTCCAGTGCTTGTTTTCAGCCATTGTAATGCAGACTAGCCAAAGCCTATGTAGCGATAGCGTCTGATTATGGGGAATAATGATCCAGGTTACGCCACTGGCCCCATCTCTTTGGGGTTTTTACGGCCACCATTTTAATGATGCCAGCCGGCTTCGCGGGATCGAACAATATGGCTCAGCACCTCATTACAGGGCGCTTCCAGCCCCGCCTCTTTTGCGACAACGGGCACCATTCCATTGATGGCATCAATTTCGGACGGACGCTGCGCGAGATGATCCAACAACAACGAGGGTCTGGCGTTACCCACCTTATGACCGAACGCAGTAATATATTCTACGGGGTCGGTAAACGTCAGGTTAATCTTTTTAGCGACCGCTACCGCCCAGGCTTCGCGAGCGCAGTTTTTAGATACCTCGTGACCATGAGGATCGTCCATGAGTTCTTTGACGGTTTTATTGAATACAGTGCAGGGGGCACTGAATGCAACATTGCAGATGAACTTCTCCCAGATTAACTGATCGATATCTGCATACGCTTCTGCATTAAACCCGGCAGCACGCCATAAGCGCGCAATATCTGCAGGGCGTGTATCATCCTGACCGCTCATTGACCCGATACGGATCATTTTCATCGCAGTATGCTGCACATGCCCCGGTGCTTTCACAGAAGCGCCAAACCCTTCTGCAACGCCCAGTAATACTTGCTCTACGGGTAAGTGGCGAGCAATTCTTTCACCAGAGCCCAGACCGTTTTGAATCGTCAGTACAATCGCCTGTCTGGTTAATACATGCTTCAATGATTCGGCTGCGACAGCCACTGCCGATGCCTTGGTCGCAATGATATAAAGATCAGCTGCTGCGGCATCTTCAATGTGCTTTACCACCCGGATGTTCTCAACCGTCCGATCACCACTGGCGCCCTCTACCCGCAACCCACAACGGGTAATCGCATCAGTGTGCGCCGTCCATGGATCAATCACCCACACTTCGTTATCTGCACTGGCCAGCAGTGCCGCATAAATAGAACCCATCGCCCCGGCACCGAGAATCACAATTTTCACTGTTTAAAGTTATCCCTTCAGCTATAAAGTATTAGAGTCACAGTTTACCGCTTATTCATATTCCGTAGAATCTACCTGCGAACCTGACTGATAACCCACCGTGCGGAATTGAATCTGCTACACCACCATCAGAATACTCGCCGCTGCAAACACGTCTCCTGAATCAGGTGAGATTTTGCACCCCCGGATAGCCTGAAAAAAGAAGCCAACACGACAATTTTAATAAAGACTGCCTAAATATTGCTTGCCATGACATTGGTACATGCAGTTATAATGTTTGAGAAAGCAGCTAATACAATGACTCCAGAACTCGTAACACCGCCCGCTTTCTCCCCGCAGACCTTTACCGATCACGCAGCAGCGGTCGATCGGTTGATCGAAATTTACCAGCGCAACACCGAATTCCTCCGAAACTCTTTCGAACACTACCTTGCAGGCGACCTGCCTCCGGGTAAATACCGCGCCTGCTACCCCGAAATTCGATTCGTCAACGACACCTATGCCCGGGTATCGTCCAGTGTGTCATACGGCTATGTAAACCAACCCGGTCTTTACGCCACCACTATTACACAGCCCGCCTTATTCCAGGGGTATCTGCGCCACCAGCTTGATCTACTGATCAATAACCATCAACGGCCGGTTGATATCATAGAGTCTGATACCCCTATTCCACTCCACTTCGCACTGGAAGCGAATACACAAGTCGCCACTGAAGCAAGCTCTGATGTCAGCGCTTCGCTGCGCGATACATTTGATGTACCGAACATCGAACAGGTAAACGATTTTATCGTCAACGGGACTTTCGAACCTGCCGACGGGGAACCCAGTCCACTTGCACCTTTTCCTGCTCAACGTGTCGACTATTCCCTGCACCGTCTTGCCCACTACTGCGCAACTGACCCCGAACACTTCCAGAACCATGTACTGTTTACCAATTACCAGTTTTACATTGATGAATTCTGCCGCCTGGCGCACGAGATGATGGAATCCGGTGACTCCGCCTACAGCGCGTTTGTTGAGCCCGGCAACGTCATTACTCATTCCGGTGCATCAGGCCCCGAAGGACACCCGCTTGCGCGCCAGCCACAAATGCCTGCCTATCATCTGGTCGGCAAAAAAGGACGCGGCATTACATTGATCAATATCGGGGTTGGGCCGTCTAACGCAAAAACTATTACTGATCATGTGGCAGTTTTAAGGCCACATGCGTGGTTAATGCTAGGGCATTGTGCGGGACTCCGAACCTCTCAGGCACTGGGTGACTATGTACTGGCCCACGCTTATGTACGCGATGACAAAGTACTTGATAACGATATCCCGGTCTGGGTTCCGATTCCGGCACTGGCAGAAATACAGCAGGCACTTGAAGCCGCCGTTGCCGAGGTCACCGGACTGGATGGTCTGGATCTAAAACGAATCATGCGTACCGGCACAGTGGCATCAGTAGATAATCGCAATTGGGAATTGCAGGATCACCGTGAACCGGTTCGACGGCTTTCCCAGTCAAGAGCAATTGCTCTTGATATGGAGTCCGCCACCATTGCTGCCAACGGTTTTCGCTTACGTGTGCCATACGGCACACTGCTTTGTGTTTCCGATAAACCACTGCAAGGTGAACTAAAATTACCCGGCATGGCTTCTAAGTTCTATCAGGAACAAGTGGCACAGCACTTACAGATCGGTATGCTTGCTTTAAAGAAACTGGCGGCTATGCCCCCGGAGCGACTGCACTCACGTAAACTTCGAAGCTTCTTTGAGTCTGCTTTTCAATAGATCAGGTGCCGGTTTATAAAACCGGCGCTTGCGCCGGAAACGGTGGCGACTGCATACGGTTTATGAGTCCCCCGGCAGCAGCCACACTTTTCCCGGCGCCTAATTTTTCAATATCTCGATCAACATCTTCTCAAGCGTCTTCGGCTGCTTCTTTGGTAGTGGTGGCAGATCTTCTAACGTTCCCCCCATTAAACTATAGATCTTTTCAACATCTGCTCTATTGTCCTGCCACTTCGGATAGCTGTCGATTTTTTTATTCAGGCGATAACCGGCAATAGTCCTCGCAGTTTTGCCACCTTCGGTCGCTTTGTTTTTATCTGCACCCAACTCGAGAAGTAATTCTACAAGCTTAAGGTATTCTCCACTGACTGCATCCATCAGGAGTGACTCGCGGTCGATATGGTCCAGATCTAATCCAGCATCTGCATAATGTTGAATCGCACTCAATGCCAAAGCAACGCGTTCATCCCGGTACTTTTTTTCCACTGTATCGGTGATTTGTGTGGGATCGCGATGGATTGAGGTAAGCCTGGTGATAAAATCAAACGCACCACCTGCCTTGTATTCAATATTCAACCCCTGGTCTACCAGAAAATCCAGCTGCGCGGCGCGTTGATACTGCACCAGTTCTTTATAGGGATGCTCTTCGTTAGTACGACCGGGTGAGCTATTTTTTAATGCGAAAAGTATTTCCCCATGTTTATCGGAAGGGATATCTATGCCCATTGAAAACAGGGTTTTCAGAATTTTTGCACTGCCTCCTTTAATCGCTGACTTTATAAGTACATGATGGGCTTGATCGGTCAATTTAGCGCCATTAGCAATCACCAGATCCAGAATTTCTTCGTTGCCACCCTGCATCGCCTTTTCGAATAGTGATGGCACATGGGTATTCTGACTGTCTTGTGGTGACGCTGTTGAAGCGCCTTCTGCCAGAAGCCGCTTCACCACATCGATACGCCCGAACTCCGCCGCCCTCGACAGTGGTGAAGTTACTGCATGGCCCAGGTCCTCTAATTGACCGTCTGCGCCAACACCCAGATCAAGAAGTTCGTTAATCACGTCAATCGAGCAGTTTTCAACCGCACGATACAAGCCTGAGTAGCCCTCCTCATCGAAAACGTGCGGACTTGCACCGGCTTCCAGCAGCATCATTGCCGCCTCATCTCTGCCCAGGGTAAGCGCCTTCACCAAGGGCTGATTGAAAAAATCACCTGAAGCTTTTACCTCTACGCCCGCCAAAAGCAAATTCTTTATATAAAAACTATTGCTTTGGTCTAACGCAGCCAGCAGCAGTCGCTGGCCTAACGCCTGTCGCTGCGATTCAGACAAACGTTTCAGCAGAACCAGGAATTCGGACTCCCGATCGTATTTAATTTTTTGCTGAAGCCCTTCATACAGCGCCGGATATTGATAAAATATTATTTCGTCAGCGTAAACCGTATAATTTCCGAATGAACTGTCTTCGAAAAACCATTGTTTCTTACAATCAAACAGACGCCGGGTATCATCGTAAACAGTGTCTCCACGTCTGACAATATTTACATATTCAGCTTTGACAAGCGATGGCTCCAACTGGCAAAGCGAAACGACAATAGCATTGGCAATATCTTCATTAATGATGTCTTCACGAGAAGAACAGTTATCTTCCCACGGGTCCTGTTCGGCAGTACAAGCGATGCCATTTACATATTGATCCAGTGTGAGTGATCGCAGCGTTGTACTTTGTAACAGATCTTCTGCCACCAGGTCACATAAGGCTGCTTGTACGGTTGGGTCAATCTTGAATGCTGAATCAAGGCAGTAACTAACATACTTTGCTTTAAGCGCTTTTTGATCAAATTTACCATCAATCCATTGATGTTCAATCACCGTCATATTTTCATCTGATTGAGCCAAACCACCAAAGCCAAAGAGCAGTATCAGTAACATCAATTTATTCATTATTCTGCCCCACTGCGCTAATCTCAATATCCTGTTTCTTCAGCCACACCAGGTCATTGCCAATCCCACACCAGGTTTCATCCAGATACTCATCATCGTATTCTGTCCATTCAGTTCCGCGATCAGTCGATACAGCCAAATATTCATCGTCGTAGAGGTACATGGTTTTTGCATCGAAACTCCAACACAATTTCCGGTTGGAATAATCATCATTGTCTAGTTTGACCAACGTCCAGTTTCTGCCAAAATCTTTACTGATGCTTAATCCGCGATCACGGTTTATCGCTAAGGTATTTCCGTCGCCTGACACTTCAATAGCGCTCTCCCGGTATTCGTTTTCACTTCCCATTGATGTTCTGGTCCAGCTTTTACCTCTGTCATTTGATACATACACATATCGACTTGTATACGGCACCGCCACCATATTTTGACCACTACTATTCACTACTATATCGTCGTATGAATCTTCGTAGTCATCGTCTTCAATAGTTGGCAGCAATACTTTATCCAGACCGGCTAATTGTAAAACTCCCGCCTCCAGTGCGATTTCCGAGAGCGTACCGTCTGTCCTGAGTAAGAAACATGACGGGGAATCAGTCATGCAATACATCCCTTCAATCGCTGCTATTGACCATCCTCCAGACTGAGTCCGCTGCGCCTTGCCAGCCCGAAAATCATGCCATGTTTCGCCTGCATCAAAACTGATCGTTGTCGATTCGCCCCCCTTTCTGTAAGCCCACAACACCGCGCCGTTACCCGCGGACTCCAGATGAGTATAAGCAGGAACATCCCATGACTGCACCTTCGTTGCCTGTTCTGTTGCGGTATGTATCCGGGTGAGTTTGTCGGGGTACAACAACCACAGATATTCTCCATTGGCGGTTATTTCAATACTAAACGGTGGTGAAGCTTCATCGGTAAAGTAACGCGCCCAGGCGCTCCCGCTGTTTCTGCTAATCCATAAAGAATCACCTGCATTCCAGCCAAACCCTGTTGAGGTAGTGACAGGAAGAATGTTGTCGAATGTTCGAATGTCCTGTTCTATATTCCAACTCTGGCCATTATCATTGCTGGTGACAAGGTATCCCTCATCCGCAAACCAGTGGGTATTCCCTGTTATCTTCGGTTTCTTAAGCATACTGGCTACATCTTGCTCGCCGAACTGCAATATGGTGTCACGCGTTCTTTCCATTGGACGCGTACCGTCATGGAAATAGGGTTCATTCCAGTCTTGTGCTGCAAATCGTTTTTCTGCCTCACTGAGTGAGTCGTTCTCACTACAATACTTCGTCCCCAACTCACCACCCGGAAGATCACAAACGGCCCCCCAGGTATTTGTCGACTCATTGTACTGGTACATCTGTTCGAACAACGTTTCCCTGACTAAAGCTAAACCGAGCGACTCATTCATTGAAAAAGGGGAATCCACCAAACACGCTCTATCGCCTTCTTTATTAGCAAGACCCTGCCTCTTCCATGTTTTGGCAAAATCATCAGTAAAAAAATAAAAGCACTTTGCGGTAAACGAACCTTCTCCGGTTTCAGGATTTAAATAGAGTTCAGATATCGTATCAAACAGTCCACTCTGGTATTTCTTACCCATCGCCCTTCTGTAAGCAGACTCCGGTGTCAACTTGCTCCATGTTTTACCACCATCTTCAGTCGTCTCAATCCCGATATACCGATTGCCAACCCAGCCTCGCTTTCCGGACTGATCGAAATGAATTGCATCACCATAGAAACTTAGCGTTCTCTCTTTATTCCAGGTCACGCCACCATCGTTAGATCGCATCAGCTCTTTGCCGCGAACGGCAAGGCGGTCCTGATCATTGAAAAGCCACTGATCATTGAAGATCGGCATGATTTTCAATGGCGCTGTCTCCAGATCGTCCGCACCTGATTGAGGTATTGTCACAGAGTGATTATCGTCATTGCTCGCGACGGTGACTATAACGTCACCGATGAGCTCTCCAAATGCACCGATGATAAGAAGCGGGGTCTTACCGTAAGCTACAAATGGCACAAACAGGCCAATTGAAATCACACCAATCCTGATGTACTTTCTATTAGAGATGTCCAGAAAATTAAATCTCTCACTCGATGCGGCCAGAATTATCAACACAACCGCGTTGGTGAATATCAAAGACAGCGCTATGGGGGTTTTGAAAACCACCAGCAGTGAAAATACAGCCGCGGCATAGAGTCCGACCAGAAGTGGCCGGCGGTAACCGGAAAAAGCGCTTTGGTTGCTTTTCTTAACCACAGACGCGATAAAAAATAATGCAAACGAAATGAAACAGGAAATTATCTCTGAGGAAATAGCATTGATAATTTGAAACACCAGAGAATTGACATGCTTGTGCCAATCGAGCGCATTCATCATTGAAACCAGAAGTCCCACAGCGCTTACCGCAATAAAAACCTTCAGTGGACTGGAAAACTCTTCAAGGTTGTTTTTTCGGCATACTAACCGTAGAACGCTATATCCCGCGACAATGCTCGCTGCATGTCTGAACGACTCCAGCCAGTTCTTATCAAAAGAAATAGCAAAAGCGGCATAATCTAACATCGACAACAGCCACGTAACATTGGCCACTTGAGAAATAATCAGTGCTATGAACACTGCGACGACGTACCGATAGTCATCCACTGGCTGTTTTGCCGTCACTTCACACTCCCTCACTTCAATATTCCTGACACTCCGTCTAACGTAACGGCTTGGTTCGGTAATGATGACGTTGCAGGGGCAGGAAATCGGCAGCAAATCACAACTATGACCTGGAAACACAAAGTAGCAGAATCCGTTTTGATAAACGTGCGTCTTTCTAGCGTCAGTGGCGGTTCAAATGTCGGTAATTTCTGCCAACTGTCACCACAACCAGTCGATCTGCCGGTCCGTTCGATCTGATCGACTATCTGGCTATACTCTGGGGACCGCCAACAATTATTCGCAGGAAAATATGGGGAACGATACTCCGTATACCGAACGGACCCCGGGTTCAAGCTATGTGGTGACTTTCCGTTTAACCACTGAACGGGAATATACGATATTCCTGACACTCACGGCACATAGGGGTGTTACGATTGGTGCTGATACCATCTATGCGTTGTTGCGTCATGTCCGCTGTAAAACAAATATCTATTCCTTCGTTTTTGTTTCTGCTATTTCTGGCAACTGTCTGTAATTCCATGACCATCCCGTTTATGGGATATTTTCTTGTCGAAGAACTGGGCTACCAACCAAGAATAATCAGCGTCTACTCCCTGCTGGCGGTGATTCTTACCTTGCTGGCGAATCGCTTTTTCGCCGAGCGCATCGATAATGGTAAAAATATTTTTCCATTAGTTGGAATCGCCGCATTGGGTGCCTTCGTTGCCTCATTGGCTATTGCATTGTCTCCGAAGCTTTGGACGGTATTGACGATTGGCGTGCTCGGGTTTGGAATCAGCTCAAGTGTTATTTCAACCTTGTTCAGTCTTGGCGGGAGTCTGGCAGAGCAGAATGGGTTTAAACGAAGCAGTTGTAATGCCTACATGCGGGCAACCACTTCCACCGCCTGGATGTTCGGTCCGGCAGTCACTTTCCTGTTAGCAGACCGGCTTAACGCTCAGGCCGTGTTTGTGACCGCTTTTAGCCTTTCAGTGCTTTGGTTATGCCTGTGGTGGTGGGTTCTTCCTCACCGCATAACCACACCGGTGGCCAGTGCTTTAGATAAAACGAAATCCGATAGAGCAATCACCAATGGTTTATGGCTAGCAGCTATTTATGTTTTCTGTTTGTCGTTTGCGCACTCACTCACCTTTACATCATTACCGCTATTTTACGTGCAGGAAGTCGGCTTACCAGGCTACGCACCGGGCATCGCGTTCAGTATGAAAACGTTCATCGAGATTTTTGCCGTGTTTTCCACTCCGGTCATCATTGAACGATTCGGGATGCGAAAGGCATTACTGGTAACAACCATAATAGCGGTCGGGACAATTCAGTTTCTGTCATCTATTGACTCGTTTCCACAAATGCTGGTCGGTGCGGCACTGGAAGGGCTTTACTACGGTTTGTTTGCAAGCCTGGGCATAAGCTACGTTCAATCGTTTGCGCCGGATCGGCCTGCGAGAGCTACCGCCATCTACTGGAATACTTTATTGGCAAGTGGTTTATTAGCAGGCCCTGCTGTCGGCTTTATTGCTCAGGCCACAAACTTTCAAACCGTAGTGCAGACTGCAGTCGGTATGGCATTCATCGCTGTGATTGTATTGATGTTCGGGAACACTGCAAAGAGTACATAGCAAAGCTAACACAGATCATATGTCTCAACGTGCCATCCGCTAATTCAGCTGAACACTTCAATCGCACTCATCCGATGGTGTTGCGCTGGTAGCAAATCAGGCAGTAACACTTAATGGGTGGAAGGACCATCTGACAACGCGCTAACAAGACTCGCTCGGTTATCTATCCCGAGCTTCCTGTAAATTATCTGTGTTTGATTGCGTATGGTTGCGGGTGCCACACCTAACGATTTAGCCGCCTCTTTATGGCTCTTTCCCTGCGCCAGAACATTTGCTACCTGCTTTTCACGAGTGGTTAGAAAGTCAGTTTTTCTTAGTTCACGCAATGATAATTTGTGCAGATCCAGGCCGTTGGCAGACACAGGGACACAAGTGATCACCAACTCACGATCCGTTAACAGATGTTCACCCGGTTCAGTCGTGTAGTGGCTAAGCCATTCCGGTAAATCACCGGAAACCGGCTGTGGCCATAGGTCACTGAATTGTTCCTGCATGTTCTGAAGACCAGTCAGCGTCTTACCTTTCGGACTGACATAGATAGAAGCTGAACGTGTGCCGTTAGAGTTGAGCTCATTGTGCGAGGCTTTTCTGGCAGCAGCGGCGATATTGTTGACAGCACACTGCAAAAACTCACAATCCGACTCACTCCACGGTGATGAGTGACGGTCGGTACGATACGCTGACAGAAAAAAGGTAACGTTCGATGCACCTTGTAAACACGCTGCGGTAGCAATCTTACTGAGGCCGAAAGCATCGGCTAACAGCTCCATGCCGTCTGTTTGCAACTCACCGCGGCGGTCGTAGGTGGGCACTCGCTGCGGATTTTCACAGTACTGACTGACCAGTACATCCTGGTCCGCTACGGCGATCCAGTGGTCGTAGTAATTATCAGGAAGGTTATGGGTGCCGTGGGTGTGAATATTAAAACCCTGCTGGTCGTGGGTAAACCAGCCGAACCATGCAGAGTCAAACCCCAGAATGCCGGACAACTCAGAAACCGACCACGACACAAGACTGGAGAACCCGCGACGATACGACTGCGCGTGCAGGTCAAGAACAAAGCCTGATAGCTCACTGACTCTTGAGTGCATAGCTTATTGTTGGCACTGAATGCGCCCTACCTCCAGCTTTTCTCCTCACCAGTATACACAGCACCGGGCAAAGCTCCATCCTTTTGAAATGCATCCAGCAGGTTGCGCATGATAGTCGCCACATTATTTTCACCACCGAAACAAGGTAGCGACTGGCTCCACGCGATAGAACCGGCAGCGAAAACCGCACCGTTATTGGCGGTATTGAAGAAAATCATGTCAGCCCGCACCTGAGGGTCCTGCGATCCACCCCTGCCCGGAAACGCATAGCTGATCTCTTCTGACACCAACGGGTAGTTATCGGTGTGACCAATGGATGAAGCCAACAGTAACGTATGAGGCGGTGTACCGAGTTCCAGATCATAGCGATCAAGCTCTACCCCGGCAGCCCCGCCAAGTGCCAGGCCAAAATCACCAATCAGTTCTTCGTCACCGACCCCGTCAAACATCCATGCAACACGTTGATGGTGGCTGTCAGGCATGCGTTCAAAAGGTTCTGAGCGATCCATACCTTCAGTGGTAAACCCCAGACCAACGAGCTTTTGCGGCGGTCGCCCCCGGGAACGCCAAAGACCGGAGCGTTCACCAGTTGTAGCCAGATAACCTTCACCGGCTTCTGCCTGCCAGGCACGCGAGCCTGCATCGAGCTTGCGAACTTCAATACAGGCGGGATCATCAGTACACGCGGCGGTCACCCAGTAGTAGCCGTTACCGCCCAGGTACATCACACGGCCACCCTGCATTAAATAACCTTCGGTAGCGTCAAGCATTGTTTCAGAATAATACTCTGGATGAGTAACATTAATAACTGTTTTATAGGGACTGAGTGCATCAAGCCCTTCACGATCAAGATCATGATCAGTAATCAAATCGTAGTCGTACCCCGCGTATTCAAGCCACCACAGTAAAGACAAATCCGCAGGCAGTGCCCACGGAAAATTCATACCAGCCATTCGGTAGCCGGGACGGATATTGATAATCGGTCTTTTCCAGCTGGAGTAACAAACGCCCGCACCATCGGTATGGTGATCGTAAGTCGACAAACCGAATTCCTGCAGCTTGTTATATTCTATATCGTCAACTGAAATTACCGGGGTATGTGCAACGATCGCCTGTGCGATTTGCGCTTCGAAGCTTAAATGTTCATTGGCATAGGCAAGATAAGTGAACGTAGACATTTGAACAGCTATCTTCGCTCCGGGCTTGTCTGGCCGGATAATGACGGGAACACGATCCACTGACTCACCGGCAGTCACCTTTAATGCATACACCCCTGATTTTAAATTTTCGGGGGGAGTCCAGTTAACGGTGGGGGTCCAGCAGCAGTCAGTCAGAGCATCATCATGGAACGCGATGCCGCCATACTGCGACGGGTCAAGACGAAAACAATCTTCCCGACCACGCCAGTTCCATCCGGTCATCGCTCTAACAGGTCGATTAACCCCCTGCGCATCCAATCCATTGGGCCCGATATCTACAATCGTCGTGCTGACACCCTGATCGGTATATCCAGCGGTGGTATCCCAGTAGCTGATCGATTGTGCGGGTAGTTCGCAAGCGGTAAGCGATTCCATTTCAGTGGCGGTCAAAGCCCGACTCACGACTCCGCACCGGTCAATCTTGCCGTTAAACAACAGCGAAACAAAGTTGCCTCGCTGCGGGTTGTTTTCGTGTGCACCCGCAATTAAAAAATCCGCATCTGCATTGACAGGTGAACATCGCAATGTCTCCACCACATGCGAATTGTGATCAAACGGAGTCACCGGTGACAGGTGTGAATTCCAGGAGTTTTGCACATCAATCTGACGCAGGCAGGCAACACCGGTTGCCGGGTCGTAGCTTGCCGCAGCCAGTATCCACACCTTGGGTATCAGCGGGGCATCGGCGGTTACCTGATCAACCTTCAGTCCGTCACCGACCCAGAATTCCAGCTTGCCTTCCGGGTTGATTCCCAAACCATAACCCGTTGAGTCATTCACTGACCAGCGAGACAAAACACTCTGCCGTGACCCGACGGGCTTTGATGGCCATATAAAAGCATGCACCGTGAACGCACCCCCGGCGGCCAGCAGATGGTGATTGTCCGTGACCCGTGCGAAAGATCCATTCTGAGTGTACTGGCGACTGACCGTTAGAGATGCAGGAACATCGGTCGCGATCACCTCTTCAATAAAGCCCGGTCCCTCAGGGTTGAAGTCCCCGTGCACAAGTCTGACAATTTCAGCATTAACCTGATCAGTACCTTCGGCAGAAACCATAAAGTCAATCGGCTTACCGGACTGAGCAGACAGCGGATCGGCATAACCAAAGAGACGGATATCAGTCATTGTCAGCTTTCCATAAGATCGTTAACACGCAACAAAAAAACCGCATGGTAGGCCTCATTTATTTTTTTGTACTCTCGATCATCCACCACCCGCGGCGGGCTGCCACGCTCACCGGATACCGCCATAATACGGAATCGTTCTTCAGCAGGCTTTAAGCGGTGAATCACATATTTGTCAGCCATCTCACCGCGCCTGAAATAATTTAACACTCTGGCAAGTGCATCAGAATGATGACCCAACGGATCACGTTGGTGTTCAGCGATTAATTCAGGCGTGATTAACAGCTTCAAACGTTCCCGCAAGCGTTTGTTAAATCTTCGGTAGTAGAGCAACTGTTTATCGACAACCTCTGCAGCTTCTTCCGGCATAGCTTCACCTCCCTTTTCAGTCCGTCGGGCACGTGCTTCGCCCTGCTTACGTTTACGAAAATCATGAAATTGCGCCCTGGCTCCGGTGATTCCTTCACGAGCGAATATGGTGACGAATATCATGCAAAGGGCCACCAGCATAATTCTTGGTTGCCCCAGTTCAATCAGTCCCTTATCTATGATGGTCACAATCGCCGCACCGACGACTGCACCTTCTGCACGCCCCAGTCCGCCAATCACCATCATTGCAAACAGCAATAACATTTGGTCAAGTGAAAATATCTGGGGTGAGATCGACCGGAAATACATCGCGTAAAAAGCACCGACGACACCCAATGCCGCAGACGAAATCATAAACACCATTAAACGGGCGCGGCGAAAATCAATACCGATGGCTTCAGCAAAAGCTTCATCTTCGCGACTCGCTTTGGCGACACGTAATAACATGCCAAGCCGTTCCGAATTAACCAACCGCCATACCAGCAACGCGCTGAGTAATAGAATAAAAGTACCCGCAAAGCCAAGCAGTAAACCCGGACGCTGAAGAAACCAGTCTTCAGGGATAAAGCTGTCAACGTTGGTGATCGCCCCGCCTGAAGCGGTCAGTCCCCTTAACTGCACAACAAATACTCGACAAATCTCTGCAACCCCCATGGTTAACAGGGCGTAGTAGAGGCCATCAAGTCTGGTCGATGGACCCGCCAGCAGTGCGCCGAATGCCAGTCCGACAATCAGTCCAATAAAAAACATCAAAGGCCACGGCACCCCAAGATAGACATTAAATGCAGCAGACACATAGCCGGCAACCCCAACCACCGCGAGCGTTGCCAGTGAAAATATACCAGCGGTTCCAACTATCAGAGTCCACAACACATTGATTGAGGCATAGATACAAAAGATAGAGGCAACACTGATCATCGTGTTTGGTAGAAACGGCGTGACCACGGCGAGCGCTATCAAACCAATCGCCCACCACAACGGCAACTTATCCGCCAACACCCGTTCTCTTTGCAGCGTTTTAACGTTGTGAACATCACGCCATTTAAGCCAGTGTCTTTTGGTACCGGGCACACGGTTTCTTGTGCGTGGTTCTTTTCCATTGGGGGTATGGCGCCATTCCCATGGTCGCCGGCCCACCTTATGAATGGTCTGCCGACTCATTCGCGTGTGTCATCCAGCATGCCGCCGATTCCACGGGGGCGTACAATCAGTACAGCAATGATGAACAGGAAAGTACCGAACAGTACATAGCGCTGGCCAAGAAACGAAACGCTGCCGATGATCGCTTCCAGGAAGCCCACCAGCAATGCACCGATTAACGCACCCGGTACTGAACCAAGGCCACCAAGCAATGCGATGGTCAGTCCTTTTAACAACGGGATAACGCCGGAAGTCGGGCTGACGAATATCGTCTGACTAAGCAGCGCCGCAGCCATACCTGCCAGTGCACCGGTGATCATCAATACCGGCAGTGCAGTGACCTGACGTGAGATACCGGAGTACGCAGCGCCTTCTCCGTTTTGCATCATTGCGCGCACGGCCAATCCGCTGCGCGAATAGCGTAGCCACACTAAAGTAAGCGTCATAACCAGTGCAGCGCCTATGATGGTGCCCGCCTGATCAAAGCGGATTTTTGTGCCGAGCACTTCCCATCGCCCAAAACCGAATATTTTTGGCAAGCCCTGACTACGCGGACCGAAATACCACAACAATCCTTGCACCGTGGCGATATTCAAACCCAGCGTCACAATCATCGCTCTGACCTGAAAGTTAGGCTTGTCATGAATTGGCAGGAAAGCCAGCAGGTAAATCACAACACCGCACAGTGCGCCGGCAACCAGCGTCGAAGAGACCAACGCACCGGCCATCACCACCGTAGCAAGAGCCGACTTACCCAGAGTGGCTGCGATATAAGGTTTTAACGCCCCGGTGACCAGCCACGCCACATAACCCGATACTGCGAACGTCGCACCATGTGCCATGTTGATAATGCCGACTGATGACCAGAGAATCGAAATTCCAATCGCCATCAGTGCATAGATCGCAGACAGGTTTAAGGCATAGACAATCAGACCAAGATCCATCAACCAAGCTCCACATGACCGACATCACCACGCATACGACCCGCATGCATACCAATCACACGATCAGTTCGATTCGTTAACAACGATACGTTTTGCTCGGCAACCAACATGGCCCCTTCAATGGGTAAGGCCCATAGCGCTTCCATCACCTGATGGGATATTTTCGGTGCTAAACCGAGTGACGGCTCATCAACCAGATACAGACGTGCCTCAGTCATTAACATCCGGCCGATAGAAACCATGCGACGCTCACCACCGGAAAGCTTCCCTACCAATGAATGCTCCAACGGTCGCAACGGTGGAAACAGATCGAATACTTTTTCAATCCGTGCGCGGCGGTCGCGCCATGCTTTTTTCGAGTGGGCCCCGCATTCCAGATGTTTACGCACAGACAGCCCCGGAAATATCGCATCACCTTGTGGCGCTACGGCAATACCTCGTTTGACTAAACCAGCGGTTCTACGCCCGGCGCCAAGTGAACGGGTCCCGCCGATTTCATTACCCTCGAACCTGATGGAACCCTGCTGCCAGCCGGTCATATGAGTTAATGCTCGTAGCAAGGTCGTTTTTCCATGGCCGTTTAAACCGACCAGTCCGATTCTCTCGCCTGTATTTACAGTCAGATCGACCTCATGCAGCACACGCAACGCACCATAGCCTGCAGATAATTGGCTGACTTCTAATATTTTAGCCATCTGCCTACTCAAAGTACGCCGCCTTCACTTTTGGCTCATTAAAAACTTTTTGCGGCGTGCCAGTGGCAATCACTTCACCCAGATCCAGTACGACACACGCATCTGCAACGGCTGATAAAAGCTCCAGCCGATGTTCAATGAGAATGACAGCAATTTCATACTCATCGACAAAACGCCGGACAATCAAATCAAGCTCATCTATTTCTGCGTTAATTAAACCGGAGGCCGGTTCATCCATTAAAAGCACTTTGGGCTTACGCAATACCAGACAGGCAAGTAGTAACTTACGTCGATCAAAGGTACCCAGCACTGCAGCCGGTGTGTCCCAGGGGACGTGCAAGTGCACCAGGCGCGCTGCCCATTCCGCATCGTGGCGACTTAAGTAAGGCTTGTAGGATTTTCTGGTCGCACGAAAAACTTCACCAACCGTCAGAGTCGATGGCACTACCGGACTTTGATAGGTACGTGCAAGGCCCAGACGTGCGCGTTTATGAAACGGTAGTCTTGTGATGTCAGTGTCTTCAAGGATCACCCTGCCCGCATCGGCAGGGTATCGACCACACAACACTTCAAATAACGATGTCTTACCCGCACCGTTCGGCCCTACCAGTCCGGTAATCTGGCCGGGATCAGTCTTGCAGGTAACCTCATTAAGAATTTGCCTGCCACCAAGTGACAGACAAACCCCTTCGCAACCGAAGTGCATAGTCAGCTGCTACTGCCTACCACCACGGTGGTGCGGCAAAAGGCACTTCGGCAAACTCTTTAGGGGCGATGATTTTGTGTTCGCCATCCTGCACCTGAAAGAACAAGTGCGCCTGACCACCCTCGGGGTCGTCTGTCATGTTCGGGTAAGAGATACCTGAATTGGTTTCCGGGTTGATCTTATACAGTCCGTTGACACCGCGATATTCAATTTCACGTATGGCATCGCCAACTGCATCAAAGGCATCCGGGTCACCGGCTTTTTCCCACGCTTGCGCCAGTATCTGCACTGCATCATAGCCACCACCGGTGTAGACCATCCCCATCGTGCCGGGGTATTTAGCTCGATACTTCTCGCGAAACGCTGCACCCTGTTTATCTGCATAGACGCCGTAAACAGTTCCCCAGACCATACCTTCCCCGGCTCCCTGTGCCAGATCAAGAAACTCGGGTTGCGAAGGACCGTACTGCAAATAGACCAAAGCACCGGGCACCGGGTCATAGGCATATTGTTGCGAAAACGCAGCCAGTTCTGCAGCGACCCAGTGATCAATCATAATGGCTGCAGCATCGGTTTCCTGAAGCGCCCGTATCACCGGCGCCCAATCCTGTACGGGAAATTGAATATCGGTAATCGCCCCGACTTCCCATTCACCATTGCTATCTGCGATCGCCTGCTGTGTGGCCTGACTGATTAATTGTGTATAGCTGATCTGGCCCTGCACAATATGCACTTTATTATTTTTCGGTTCCCACTGACCGGAGGCAACCATTGTCTGCAGAAAATTAATGAAGCCGGATCCGTAATAAGACTCTGGCACGTCGAGCTGAAAAATATTGCGATACTTTTTCGGATCTTTCTTGTAGAGGTCAACATTCAGTGTGGATGTATTGCCGTGTACATAAGGGATACCGGAAGGCGCTGCAACATCCATCGCCGGCGGCGGTATAATCGTAAAAGCAGAGGCAATGGCGTGGCTTCCGCCCTCGACCAACGCCTGAAAACCGGCCACATTGCCTTCAGGCGACATCATATCCAGATCAATTAATTTAGCTTCAAGCTCGCGCCCCAATACGCCACCATCTGCGTTGATTTCTTCGATGGCAAGCTTCACCCCGTTGGTCCAGTCCTGATGATCTGCCACCCCGACAGGCCCTGACTGGGCAGCTGGAACCCCTATAATGATCTTGTCAGCTGCGCTGGCAGACAGCACCAGCGCACACGAGATTCCCGTGGCAAGCGCGGCCCGTGCCAATTGTAGTTTGATCAAAGCAAGCATCGTATTCCTCCTCCGGTGAATAGATCATGCTAGTTCGGCCGGATCGACTGCGTCCATGATGCAATTGCACTATGGTTGGCCGGATCTTGAAATCGGCGCGTGCCCTGGCAAGATTAACCCTCCACTGGTTTTTCAACCGGCAGCCCGACAACGGGATTGACAACCAGAGTGGCGTGCTGGATGCTTCATTCCAAAGTATCATTCGACAAGCAACCGGAAACCCGACGCGTCAGCGAGAGCAAAGACCTTTCACACACAAACGTATCCGCTGACTGAATCCAAACGAGCCACCCCGATGCAATACATATTAGACAACATGCAAAAATCTGATTGGGGGCAAGTTCGATCGATCTATGCAGCAGGTCTGAAAACCGGTTTGGCCGCGTTCATCCAGGCGCCGCCCAAGTGGAATGATTGGGATTCAGGTCACTTAAGCCTGGGCAGGACAGTCGCTCGCGATGCAAAAAATAAAGTACTCGGGTGGGCCGCTTTAGCGCCTGCCCCGGATACCTGAGGCGCTGCCGGAGTCGCTGAGGTCAGCGTCTACGTTCACGAATCGGCTCAGCGCCAGGGTATCGCTTGCGCATTGCTGAAACACCTTGCATCTCTGTCTGAAAACGCTGGCTATTGGACACTGCAGTCGCTGGTCCTCAGCGACAATAAAGCGAGCCTGGCAGTACACTGTAAAGCAGGTTTTCGACAAGTCGGTTACCGCGAACGCTACGGTGCAATTGGCGATCACTGGCACGATGTCATTTTACTGGAAAGACGCAGCACGGTAGCCGGTGCACCAGGCTTACCGACCAAAAGCTGTCGCTGAAATTCCCCAACGAGAAATTAATGTTTCGACAATTCAAACAATGGCGTGAGCAACGCATTCTTAAAAAAAGCCCGTTCAGCCGTTCAGACTGGCAAACTGTTGCAACAAAAATTTCAGTCCTGGATCGATTGAATCAGGAACAACTTTCAAAGCTGTTCGATCTGTCTACATTATTTTTGCACCAAAAAAGCCTGAGTGGCGCACAAGGGTTTGTTATCACTGATACAGTGCGACAATCGATTGCACTGCAGGCATGCCTGCCCATCCTCAACCTGGGGCTGGACTGGTACAGCGGCTGGTCATCAGTGATTATTTATCCTTCCGCATTCAAACGCGAATCCACAGTGGTTGATCAATTCGGTGTTTCCCATCAAGAGCAAAATCATCTGAGTGGTGAGGCATGGCTGCGCGGACCGGTCATCCTCTCGTGGACCGATGCGCATCATGCAGGCATCAGAGACGGCCATAACGTGGTGATTCACGAATTCGTGCACAAACTCGATATGCTAAACGGGCGGGCAAACGGCTTTCCACCTATGCAACCAGGGATGAACCCTTCGGACTGGACCGACTTTATGTCAGAGTCGTTCGAGGATTTTCAGTCTAGTCCCAAGAAAGGTCTCGACCGGTATGGTGCTACGAATCCAGCTGAGTTTTTTGCGGTGCTCAGTGAAGTGTTTTTCGAAACACCACAAGCGCTGATTGATGCCTATCCAGAGCTCTACACTTTGATGACTCAGTTCTTTCTGCAGGAAACTGTTATTAGTAACCAGTGATAGGTCGGTTGAATAAACTTTGGGCACTACGGCATTCCAGCGCCCCCTGACCACACAATGATCGCGCCAGCGTCTGTTAGCGACGACGACAATCACCTTTGCTCTTTGGAAGGTCGACCAATCAGGCGAAAAACAGGGTAATCGTATTTCAATCACAGCATCGATCACTATCCGAGTTCGAATCACTTACATTAGCTTACGTGCTATCACTGTTGTTTTAATGCGCGCCAGACCATATTGATGCATCCCTGATCCAGAACGCATCCCGGTAACTCGGGTTCTGTGCTCTAACCAATATTTGCCGGGTACCAACGGGTATCGTCTCAACCGTGCCCATACCGGTAAAGTATGATCTGAATTTATCAAAATTGTTTTCCGGTTCCGGCTGCATTGACGGTGTATGCCAGGTAGCGCCGGCATCATACGAAACCTGTAACGTGGTGACACCATTAGCCTCGTTACTGGTTCCACCGGTCAATGCATTAAAGCGTAATTTACTACCCGCCGGCGCTGGTGAATCAAACTCAATGAGCAGTGGATCAGCGCTATTACCATCGTGTCGATAGGTTCTCTCTGTGGCCCTGATCATTCCAAACGACTTACCTGGCGACAAGTAAAAGTTATCCCAGTGATACGTGTTGGGATGACAGACACTCTGAAACGCGGCCCCAGGAATATCATGCGGTTGCTGAATGGTTTGAGAGCAGGACTTGGTCGTGTTGTAGGCGTAATGCGTAAACTGAACCAATAGTTTTTCCGGAAGCTCCGGCACAATATACTCACCGACACAGCCACCACCATAGTCAGGCATACACAGGCTTACCTGATCCCATAGCTCGGGTTGATCTGCCCATGCCGCTATAACAGGTGTCTTTTTCACTGTTAATCTAAAACGTGCCCTGGTTCGATTGTCCGTGACGTTGTGCAGTGTAATAGCATCATTAGCACTTCCTCCCAG
>JAYJMJ010217740.1:0-15735 GCA_036873875.1 Laminaria ephemera
ATTAACAATTATTTCATACCAAAACCTCCCGCGAGGTTGAACCACGTTCATTGGCTATTGACAATTGACCATTGAAAATTGATTATTAATCCGTTAAAACTCCCCCATGCAACAGTCCTCCACCCTCATCATCGGCGCAGGCATCTCAGGACTCCTCGCCGCCACCGAACTCAAAAAAGCAGGCCACGACACAATCGTGCTCGACAAAGGGCGCGGCGTCGGCGGACGCATGGCCTCGCGCCGCATGGGCGACGGCGCACGTGCTGATCATGGCGCACAATATTTCACCGCGCGTGACGAACGACTCAAAGCATATGTGCAAGAATGGCTCGACGCAGGCGTAGTGCGCCAGTGGAGCGACGGCTTTTTTAGCAGCGATGGTGCGCCCCATTTCAACGGCGAGCCGCGCTATATCGGCACAGAGGGCATGACGACAATCGCCAAACATTTGGCAAAATCCCTCACCGTTCATAGCAAAACAAAAGTTGAAAAAGTTAACTGGAACGGGGAAAAATTTGTGGTGGATGTGGAGAATGGATCGTTTTCGGCGCAAAATCTCATCATCACCTCACCCGTCCCGCAATCTCTAGCCCTCCTCGACGCGGGCAACCTCATACTCCCCTCGACCATCCGCGCCCAGCTAAACGAGATTGCCTATCAGCCCATCATCGCCGTCCTCGCTGAACTAGACGCCCCAAGCAATTTGCCCAACCCCGGCGGCCTCTGGCCGACCGAACGCGAACCCATCTCTTGGCTCGCCGACAACCAGCAAAAAGGCATCTCAGCCAAACCAACCATCACCATTCACGCCGCCGCCCAATTCAGCGCAGACCACTTCGATGCTGACCCCGACACTGTTGCCCAAACACTCATCGCCGCAGCCCAGCCCTACCTTGGCGCAACCGTAACCGACTATCAAACCCATCGCTGGCGCTACGCCACGCCCATCACCCTGCACCCAAACCCATTCCTGTTCACCAATGCGCCCGCCCCCATCCTCTTCGCAGGCGACGCCTTCGCTGGTCCCCGCGTCGAAGGTGCGGCGCTGTCGGGCATTATGGCGGGCAGGGCGTTGGTAGGGATGAGGGGCGAGGGATAAAAAATTGCCGTCAGGAGAGCCTCTCCTTCTTGTTTTAGGCTAACAAATTACGTTCTAGGAGAGGCTCTCCTAACGCTTAGATTAGGAACAAACAATTTGAAGAAATCACTTATTCTCACCCACACCGCCGCCACACTTTTCTTGGTTGGCCTCATTTGGACGATTCAAATCGTGCATTATCCGCTCTTTGACAAGGTTGGCGTGGACGTTTACTCGGCCTATCAGCTTGAGCATCAGTGGCGCATTACGTTGATTGTGTTGCCAGTTATGGGGGTGGAGTTGTTAACGGCAGGGCTGTTGCTTTGGCAGAAACCAAAAGGCATAGATTTAGGCGTTCTTTGGGCTGGCGCAATCCTAGTCGCGCTAATTTGGCTCTCCACCCTTCTATGGCAATCCCCTCAACACGGGCTGCTAAACAACGGCTTCGACGCAGATATTCACCGCGCACTCGTCGCAGGCAACTGGTTTCGCACCATTCTGTGGACGATTCGCGGCGGGCTTGCGTTGCAGATTGTTGCAAGGTTGATGTAGTTTTTATCCGCGTTCATCCGCGAAATCTGCGTCCAAATAATCCTTAAAAAACCAACCTGTAGGTTAGCAAATATAGGGTTCAACTCAGTCAATACGCTTTGGCAAACTTTACACGGTTGGAAACCGTGACTACATTAGTAGACACTTTCCCCTTTCTCCCTTATCCTACGCCTCTTATGCTCTCTCCCGAAATCCTCCTCAACGCCTATCTCCAAGGCATCTTCCCGATGGCCGAAGATGATGGCGAAATCTTTTGGTATGACCCCGATCCACGCGCGGTGATTCCATTGGACGAGCGGTTTCATGTGTCGAGTTCCCTACGACGCACAATAAAAAAGGGGCATTTTGAGCATCGGGTGAACACTAATTTTGAAGGCGTCATGCGACAGTGCGCGGAGCGCGATCGGACGTGGATCAATGAGGAATTTGTTGCCAACTATACGATGCTGCACAAACATGGGTTTGCCCACAGCGTGGAAACCTATCACGAAGGCAAACTGGTCGGCGGTCTCTACGGCGTCAGCATCAACGGCGTCTTCGCGGGGGAAAGCATGTTCAGCACCATGACTGACGCCAGCAAAGTTGCCCTCGTCTACCTCGTCGCCCAAATGCGTGAGCGTGGTCTAACGTTGCTCGACACTCAAATCCAAAATGACCACATTGCCCAATTTGGCTCCCTCGAAATTCCCCGCGAAGCGTATCGTCAACAGTTAGCCACGGCTCTCGCCCAAGAGATCGCCTTTACCGACCAAGCCCCAATCCTGCGCTTAAAGTAGGCAAAAAACAGCGACATATAGAACACAGCTATTCTGTTTTCCCCCAATTTTGTAAAAACATCATTAAATAACCCCTATTTTTCAGCAAAACTAAAATTGCCCTTGCCAACACGTGCATATTTCGGTAACATGCCGAAAATTAATTTTTAGCTTTCATCGCTATTTATTTGGAGTAAGATTTTATGTTTGAAGTCGGTGGCAAATATGCCAATCGCAAAGGAACCTATACCGTCTTGGAATTCATGGGCAATAAAATGCACGTGGAGTTTGAAGATGGTGAAACGGCCGATTTAAATGTCGGCATTCAAGAACGCATCTGGGAGAACATGTCGCTCGAAATTGGCGCACTCAAAGCAGAGGCTGACAAGAAAGCGGCTAAAGCAAAAAACCGCTATGTGGTCTACAGCATCTTCACAGATGAAAACATCAACAACATCGTTGGCTTGAGCAAATTCCCCTTGCCAGACGAGATTGATAAGCCTTTAGTAACAAGCGATCGTCTCATTTTCTACTCCTATGACGCGCAAGCATTTATTGCAGCGGCAACAATTACGTCTGTCAATGCCCCATCTAAGCGCAAAAAAGATGCGGCCTCTATTTCTGTTGACTTCGACGCACAAGTGCAATCACTCGCGCACGGACTCGGCTACGCAGAAGTAGAGTTAGACAGCATTCCTAACATCTCAATAGAGATGGATGATGCAGGCAAAGCGATGCCCATTACAGAAGATGAGTTTGAAACCATCTTCGAAATTTTGGCAGAAGCCAGCGAAGAAGACGCCGACACAGGCGACTTAGAAGCAGACGACAACGACCTAGAAGATTAAACCACAGGTTTTCGTGTACAATATCAAGGTTCTGTCTTCTAAGACAGAGCCTTTTTTTGTTTACGCTAAAATGTAGTTCGGGTAGTTACCCGAACGCAAAATTCAAACTAATATAAAATCTGGCTAGGAATACGGCCTTGGTAGGAATCCTCCCCAACCCCAAATCCCCAGCCCCTAATCCCAATATGAAAAATATTCTCGTATGCGTCGCATGGCCCTATGGCAATGCAGACATCCACCAAGGCAACGTAACAGGCTCACACCTACCCGCAGACATTTATGCGCGCTACCACCGCTTACAGGGCAATAACGTGCTCATGGTCTCTGGCACAGACAGCCACGGCACGCCCGTCACTGTCAAAGCAGAAGAACTCGGCAAAACGGCCGAAGAACTCTATCTCCACTACCACACCCGCTTTATCCAACTCTTCGAAAAACTCGGCATCACCTACGACCTCTACACCTCCACGCACACCGAAAACCACGCAAAAGTGTCGCAAGACGTTTTTCTCAAGCTACAAGAAGGCGGCTACCTATTCCGCAAAACAACCGAGCAAATGTACTCGCCCACCGAGAATAAATTTTTGCCCGACCGCTACATCGAAGGCACATGCCCCAAATGTGGCTTTGAAGGCGCACGTGGCGACCAGTGCGACAATTGCAATACCTTATTTGATAGCCCAACAGAATTGGTCAATCCGCGCAGCAAAACAGGCGGCAGCGACCTAGAGCTGCGCGAAACAGAGCATTTCTTCATCGACCTACCAAAGTTAGCTGACGAAGGCTTGCACAAATGGATCAACGAAGACAAACCACACTGGCGCGCACACGTGCTCAACTTTAGCCGCAACTACATCGACGACCTCCATCCCCGCGCCATCACGCGCGATTTAAAGTGGGGCATTCCTGTGCCTGTGGACATCGACGGCTTTGACGGCAAACGCTTCTACGTCTGGTTTGAAGCAGTCATTGGCTATTTGTCGGCATCAATCGAATGGGCAAAAAATAACGGTACGCCTGACGCATGGCAAGATTTTTGGTTCAACGATGATGCAAAAATTTATAACTTTATTGGCAAGGATAATATTCCTTTTCACACCGTTATCTGGCCTGCGGAGCTGCTCGGTTTGACTGGACTCTACTCAGATAATCCGAATCAAAAGTTTAATCTGCCCTATGATGTGCCTGCGAATGAGTTTATGAATATGGAGGGGCGCAAGATTAGCGGAAGCCGCAATTGGGGTGTCTGGATGTTGGACGCGATGGATCGACATGATCCTGACGCAATGCGCTACTACTTGACCGCGCTCATGCCCGAAACCCGCGACTCCGACTGGACGTGGGAAGGCTACGTCACGCGCAACAACGCCGAACTCGTCGCTAACTGGGGCAACCTCATCAACCGTGCGCTCAAAATGAATAAGCGGTATTTTGACGGCGTTGTGCCTGATCCTGGCAAGCTGACCAAGCAAGACAAAGACCTGCTCAAAGCCATCGACAAAGGCTTCAAAACCGTCGGCGACCTCTACGACGAAGCCAAGTTCCGCGCCGCGCTGCAAGAATGTATGCGCCTCGCCTCCTTGGTCAACACCTACCTAGAAGAAACCAGCCCGTGGACAACCGCCAAAACGGACATGTCCCTCACGGCACGATCAATTTACACGACCATCCAAGCAGTCAGCGGTTTGAAAACCCTGTTCTACCCCGTCCTCCCCTTCACCTGCCAAAGCCTGCACGAGATGCTCGGCGAAGAAGGCAGCCTGTTTGGTGAGCAACTGGTCGAGCATTACCAAGAATCCGACTGGTCGCATGACGGCCTAACCTACAACAACTCCGCCGCCATTGGCACATGGGAACGCTCTGACATCCCCGTTGGCCGTCAGTTGCCCAAGCCAGAGGCGTTGTTTAAAAAGTTAGATGATGCTGTGGTTGAGGCAGAGATGGGGTTGTTGGGTAGTTAGACTATGAATAATGGTGGTCAAAGGTTTCTGGCATTATTACTTGCAATCACACTGATTCCATCATTTGCGTTTGTTGACGAAACTTATGGCATTCTTTTTCCACGATTTATTTTTATTCTAAAGTTTTCCACGATTGTTATCGGTGGATTCTTACTTCGATTCTCTGTAACAGGCAAAACTTTTACTACCGAATCAAAAAAGCAATCTGTTTTTGGTCTTCTAACTACTTTTTGTTTTATTGTAGTAATTTCCTTCATCATGGTTTAAGACAATAATCAACTCTACCTCTGGGAGGGTTGAAACAAGTCGAGCAAGGTTGATGCTACCTCCCAGAGGTTTCTATCGACGTTGCAATTTCAACTAATGTCAGGCAAAACTTAAATAATTTGGAGGCGCATAAAAACCACGTTTTCTTAGCGGTAATGGTGACTCATCTATACACAATTGGCGTAAATATTTCATATTTCCCGCAGATTTCAACAAAAATATAGGCTTCGACAAAGGCATAGCTTTCTTTGTCCATTGCGGCGGATTTTGATTTGCTTGTTGTGCTAACAATTCCACAATGCCTGCGGCTAAAGAGAACTTAGTTTGATCGTCAATAGCAGGTATAGTCAACTCTCCAAAATTTGGGTTCGTTCGCAGAAACTGTTGAATCAAACTTCGTTATTGCAAAGATTCTTGTGCTAAAGCAGCATCTACTATTTGTTCAATCATTTACATAAACCGTTTGTATTCATTTCAAGTGCAGAAATTAATCGGGATTCTCGTGCCGATTTCTTAAACTGTCTAAGTCAATATCTAATTGAACCTTACCCTTTAAGGCTTTAATGTCAGCTTCTATATCACTTAGACTTGGGTTACCTAACCACTGCTCGCGTTCTTTAGTGTAATCGCCCCAGCCCAAATCAGTTTGTTGAAAAAATCGCATCACGCCTACTGCGCCCAATTTTTGGGCAAGCAGTTGAATGCTCATTCTACAAATTTTATTCCTCTTCATAATTTCATTTTAGCATAGAAATTCCGTGTTTTGTTAATCAATCTTATTTGATCAGGATAGAATTCCTGTATGAATTTCGACATCCTCTGGCAAGCAGTAATCAGCACATCCACCCAAAACAACCTCGACGTGACAAAATTTGGCGACGCCCACCACCAAGTCGTCGCCGACATCGCCGCGTATCTTGCTGCGCCAGCCAGCGGCGCGGTTTCGCCAATCATTATTTGCGGTATTCCAGGGACGGGCAAAACGACATTTCTCTATGTAATCGATCTCGTTCTGCGCAGCCAAGGGCGTCTGCCTGACAACCTTGCCGCGACGATGCGCAAACCGTCGGCAGAGGCGTATACGCTTCATAAGCGGATGTTTGGCAATCAGGCCATTTCTCTGCTCTCCGTGCGTAAATGGGCCGACCTGCTCCACTTTTATATGTGGGACAAGCAGGCGCACCAGTTTGACCACGCCGCACGAGATGCGTTTATCGCCCAGACGTTACGCCCAATGCGCGTACTATTTACTGACGAGGTGGAAATGACGGGCTATGCGCCGACGATTCCGACGTTGGCAAAGCATGGCATTCTGGTCATTGGCACATCTAATCAATCTGAATTTCGACAGTTGGAAAACACGCAGAACCCGCCGCGCATTTATCAGTTTGATGGCTCAGATATGCGGGCAGGCGACCCGACGGATGCGGTGGTGGTGCGGGAAGATGTGGCGTGGGCGTTGTTTGAGTTGGCGTTGGGGGGAGAGAAGATGGTGTCGGGAAGGTTAGCTTATCGCACGGCGCAACAGGCTGACACAGCCTACATCCATTTCAACTTCAACAAAGCGGTCAACGAAGCGATGTTAGAAAACGAATGGATAAATTTTGTGCAATCTGTGTATGAGCAACAAACAGGCAATCGACTCACCTCAACGTCCAAACTCACCCTACTATTTGATGACTTTTCCCTCGACACGCTACGCACCGATTACAATGCGATTATGCGCTTTGTCTCGTTGTTTGATGCGATTGAGCAGTTGGGGGTGGGCGTTTTTGTGCGCAATAAGGCGGAGACGCCTGAGCTTTCGCGTGAGGCGATTGATCATATGAAGGTGACGATGCAGGTGGCGCGGGGCGTGAGTGATGAGATTAAGCAGAAGGCGTTGGTGGGGGTTGAACGATGTACAAGTCGGTTGGGGCAGGCGGGGAGTAGGGCAATAATTAATAGTCAATAATTAACAATTAATTGTTAATGGGGTGTTCTACTCCTCTGCGACTTCGACAGGCTCAGTCTCCGCTAACTAATCCCTAATCACCGCTTTTTCACCGTGACGACGCTTGGAACGGGGACGAAGCTTGGGTTGCCTGTAATTTTGCCGTCTGGTTGGCGAATGAGGATGCCTGAGGAGGTGCCGCCGTCGAGGTTGAGGACGGTCATGAGGTTGAGGTCGCTGTTGACGAGGGATTGGGCGAGTTGGGTGAGGGAGAGTCCGCCTTGGCGGCCTATGATGATGAGAAATCGGCCGTTTCCATCCACGCCCACCACCGTTCGTCTTGCCTGCTCCCCAGCCTCCCAATAAGTCACCGCCCCATTCTGCACCAAAATAGGAAACGCCTGCAGCATATCATTAAACGGCTCCGTGCCATCATACGGCGCATCAACGAGCGACCGAATCTCAGGAAAGCCATTCTTAATTCCCAACATCCCGCCAAAATCCACATAGCTTTGCCCAAAAAATTGGCCGTCATCAATCAATGCGCCCGTCGTATAAAACTCAGCCGTGAAAAAGCCGCCATTGACCACAATCTCCGCGTTCGTCTCCTGCTGCCAAAACTCAAGCGAGCGCGGCTCCGTTGGCGAATACGCAACATCTATAGCAAACAAATTAGGATCAATGCGCCAAACCTGCAAGACTTCCTGCGTGATTATGCCCCCTTCTCTTTTCACCTCATACTGGCGCTGTTCAACCCCAGCCATCAGCGTTTCCCAGCCTTGCGACGAGGGCACAGTGGGCAAGGGTGTCGGCGTCGCAATTTGTACGACAGCATTTGTAGTAGACGAGGTTGGGAAAGGGGTGAGTGATGGCGGTGCGCTGGTGACGCATGCCAAACTCAGGCCAAGCAATAGCAGAAAGAAAAAGCTATGCGGTTTCAGGTGCAGCATTTAGCTGTAAATCGGTGCGATTAATATGATAGTCGAGGGGGTCAAGGCCAAGCTCGGCGAGCACTTCGTCGGCGCGACCTGTTTTAGAGGGTTCTAGCACAAGTCTTAGCGTCAACAAGGATTCATTGGCCTCAGACTTGCTAACCTGTAAGTCTAAAATGCGGGGGCGCAAATCGTACTCTTTTTTACGGCGGGTGCGCATAACGGTTTCGGCGTTGAGAATCGCGTCTACTTCAGCTTGTAATTCAGCAACAGAAATATGCTGTCCCAAATTGACCACAAACGTTGTCTCTGTCGTGTTCGCCTGCAAATTCTTTTCTTTAATTGGCACATCTGTCATGGACACAATTTCGATGCCTGGGGGCATTTTCTCGGCCAGCATCGTTTGCAATGTCGCCACATCCATTGTCTCTGCGAGCAAAATATCCATAATCTCGGCGTCGCTCGTCACGCCCAGCGGCGTTGCCGTGGCAAACTGCATGCGCGGACGGCGGTTGAAACCTTGGGTGTAGGCGACAGGAATTTGGCCGCGATTGAGCGTGCGCTCCCATGCGCGGGCGAGATCAAGGTGGCCGATGAAACGGGTTGAGCCAAATTTGCGAAAGACGATACGAATTCGTTGGACATAGTTTGCTATCATGGCTCTAAGTTTAGAGTGTTGGGCAAGGCGCGTCAATTATCGGCTGGAGTTGGTGCGTACCAATTGCCTAAAAACATTTTGGGCTTTTGTGCCCGTTCATTTCTACAATTCAATAAAAAGCGCAGAGACGTTGAGGGGGAATTTTAGTTGAGAGGAATTTTTAACGCAGAGGGGCGAAGGAGCGAAGAGAAATAATGAACGCATATTCTTCTATAGGCGACGCACCCCTCCGCAGAAATTTGTGCAGTTAAGTGGGGACTGAGCCTGTCGAAGTCGTAGCGTCTTTAAACCGTAAGGTCGTTCACGCTTTTTTCATGCGCCTGTTAGATTGATCGTTAGACGGGCGGCTTATAGTTTGGGTATTGAACGAAATAACTTTGTGACATCATTTTTCTTCTCCTAGAAAATCTCCTCTTCCTAGTAAACGGCCACCTTCGCAGGTGGCTTTTTGCTTTGTGAAACTGTCGTTTAAATGGATTAATTCCTATCATTCTATTGCTAAACTGTCTTTTATGTTTCGTAGAAGTGTGACAAAAAAATATCGGCCGTTAATCCCCCTCCTCATCATAGCCACCACCCTGCTTAGCATGTTTGCCTATCGAGTCGCTCAACCCATCCCCGAAAGTGCCCAAGCCAACACCACCGTACACATTGTGCAACATGGCGAAACCTTATTACACATCGCCGCACGCTATAACACAACCGTGGCTACGCTCACGCAAGTTAACAACATTAGCGATCCTAATTTGATTGAAGTGGGTCAAACAATTCGACTGTCCCTAGCTGCCCAAGCGCCACAATTCACTCAAGCGCCAAGCTCAGTCACCTCGCCCAAAAATTGGCTCATTCACGACAGCAACTTCGTCAACGGGCCAGAAGGTAGCAAATTTAACGTAGTTGCCTACGTCAACACAACAAACGGCTATCTCAAAAAATATTCAGGCATCATAGAAGGCAACGTACTCACAGGCGCAGAAATAGTTGACCTAATGGCCGATCGGTTCAGCATCGATCCGCGCCTCCTGCTGACCTTCCTCGAATATCGCAGTCAGTGGGTCACGGGCGGCACAAATACTGTCTATCCACTTGGCATTCAAACCGCTGGCAAAGAAGGGTTACCCTTCCAACTGCAGCAACTTGCCAAACAGCTTAACTATGGATTTTATGGCGCGGACTCAGACTTAACCCAATTTACACTTCAAGATGGCACACAGATTATCTTTGACGAGCGGCTGAACTTAGGCACGATGGGCGTGCTCACTGCGCTCGACGCGCACACAGGTGGCACATATAGCTCTTGGCTCTCTGACACGGGTGAAACGGGGTTGATGAAAACATATCGCAATCTGTTTGGCAGTCCATTTGCCAACTACGTCGAGCTGCTTCCTCCGACGGTGCAACAGCCAGCTATGGCTTTGCCGTGGTCGGTTGGAGAGACGTGGTATTTTACGGGTGGGCCGCATGGCGCTTGGCACGCAGAGTCGGCGTGGGGGGCAATTGATTTTGCGCCGCCGCGTGACCGCTATGGCTGTTATGTGAGCGATTATTTTGTAACGGCCGTTTCCTCTGGCATCATCACCCGCAGCGACATGGGCGCCGTCACACTCGACCTCGACGGCGATGGCAACGCAGGCACAGGCTGGGCGGTTCACTACATGCATCTCGCCACTCAAGACCGCATCCCCGTTGGCGCATGGGTCGCCTTGGGCGACCCACTTGGTCATCCCTCATGCGAAGGCGGCTACTCGACGGGCACACATTTACACATTTCACGCAGCTATAATGGCCGCTGGATTACCGCCGACGGTGACCTACCCTTCACCTTCGACGGCTGGGTCTCCTCTGGCGCAGACGGTGAATATCAAGGATACATGACCAAAGAGGGCGTCCAGATAAAAGCAACTCAAGGACGCAATGGCAACGGGTTAAAAAAATAGAGGAAAAATCATTACCTCTAGCATTCTCCCACCCTAAACTGTTACACTCTTGACTATGCACACCAGCAAGAAACATTCGACAAATATAGGCAAAACATTGCCCGTCTGCCTCATGGGTCTACTCATAAGCATTACCTATAGTTTCTTCACCCCAACCCCGAAACCTGTCCAAGCCCACGCCTTAACAACCACCGCCGACTGGCTCATTTCAGACGCAGGCTTAGTCTATGGCCCTTTGCTAAAGGAGTTTGACGTGGAAGCTTATGTGCAAGCGCAAAACGGGTTCCTCAACCAACACGCCGAATATGTTGAAGGCTTTCAGCTAACTGGCGCAGAAATGGTGCAGCTCATTGCTGAGCGATTTAGCGTCTCTCCTAAGCTGTTGCTGGCTTTCATCGAATACCGCAGCGGCTGGGTGTCTGGCGGCAAAAAAACGCTCCACCCACTCGACGACAACACCGTGCTCATTGGCCTCTATTGGCAACTTTATAATGTCGCCAATCAGCTAAACCGTGGCTTCTATTTACACAGCATCGGCCAGCTAGAAACGGTTGTGACCCGCAATGGCACGCCGATTCTTTTAGACAGTACGCTAAATGACGGCACAGCAGGCGTCATGCATGCGTTGACCTTTAAATCAGACGGCACAGCGGCCGATTGGTATTACGATATTGGCAAAGCAGGGTTGATGTCGACTTATCAGCGCATGTTTGGCGACCCATTCAACGACAACGCGAACTTATTTCCACAAAACATAACGCAACCGACGCTGGCCTTACCGTGGGCGCAGGGGCAGACGTGGTATTTCACAGGCGGCCCACATGGCGCGTGGGGCAATGGGTCGGCGTGGGCGAGCATTGATTTTGCGCCACCAGGGAATTCGTATGGCTGTTATGTCAGCCCGTATTTTGTGACAGCGGCGGCGGCTGGCACAATCAGCCGCAGTTTCTTGGGCGCTGTGACAATCGATCTCGACAATGACGGCTATTCTGGCACGGGTTGGGCGATTCACTATATGCATTTGGCGTATGAGGACCGTGTGCCGTTGGGCACGTATGTGGAGGTGGGCGATTTGATTGGCAGACCTGCTTGTGTGGGTGGCTATTCGACGGGGACGCATTTACATTTGAGTCGCAGCTATAATGGGCGTTGGATATCGGCCGTTTACGATCTCCCCTTCACCCTCGACGGCTGGACAGTCTTCACCGACCGCCAAGAATATGGCGGCTTCATCAGCAAAAACGGCATTAACATCACCTCCGCTCAAGGCCGTGGCAACAACGGGATTACAAAATAGCCAACCCATTTTGAGCGCACAGCTCCCTTAGAAAATTAGAAGAACACCCCCAATCAAAGTCACTTCTTTGGTAAACTTGTTTTATGGATCGTGAACAAGGGTTACCCGTTTATTGGCCGTTCATTCTTGCGCTATTAGTATTAATCGTGTTAGGCGTTTTTGCCTTTCGCATCTTGCGCCCCGTGCCAAAAGCGGCGGCGCCTATTCAACAGGAAACGGCCGCTCCAACCACCCCCTCAATTCAGCAACAAGCCCCAACCTTCAACACCACCCACACCGTGCAGGCTGGCGAAACCCTAAGCATCGTCGCAGGTCTCTACGGCACAACCGTCGACGACCTCGTGCGCCTCAACGGCATCACCAATCCCGACCTTGTCGAACCAGGCCAACAGCTCATTCTACCCAGCGTCAGCGCAGGCAACGTCACCTCCCCCAGCGACTGGCTCATTGCCGACAGTGACCTCGTCTACGGCCCCTCGGCCAAAGGCTTCGACGTCGCCGCCTTCGTCCAACAGCAAGGCGGCTATCTCAGCCAGCACCAAGAATCAGTCGAAGGCACTGCGCTCAACGGCGCACAAATCGTCCAGCTTATTGCCGACCGCTTTAGCGTCGATCCGCGCCTTCTTCTGGCCTTCATCGAATATCGCTCAAATTGGGTAACGGCGGGAACATCTGAAACGTATCCGCTCGACTATACTGAGGCAGGTTATGAAGGCCTACACCAACAACTGCGACGCATCGCCAATCAGCTAAACTTTGGCTTTTATGGCCGTGCGGAAGGTGGCTTAACGGGCTTCCAGTTGCGCGATGGTACAACCGTCAGCTTTGCAGACAATCTCAATATTGGTTCATCAGGCGTCATGAACGCACTTGCGTCCCACTCGGCTGGCAACTATGCCTCTTGGCAATATGATGTCGGCATAAATGGGCTAATGGCAACCTATTGGCGCATGTTTGGCAATCCATTTGAGCGTGAAACAATTGAGCTTGTGCCCGCTAATTTGACCCAACCACCGCTGGCTCTGCCTTGGGCTGTGGGTCAGACGTGGTATTTCACGGGCGGCCCACATGGCGCATGGGCGTCTGGCGCGGCGTGGGCGGGCATTGATTTTGCGCCACCCGATGATAATTTGGGCTGTTATGTGAGTGAGTATTTTGTCACGGCGATGGCCGCAGGCACAGTGGTGCGCAGTGGCATGGGCGGCGTCGTGGTTGACCTCGACAACGATGGCTATGTTGGCACAGGTTGGTCAATCACCTATATGCATTTAGCCACGCAAGATCGTGTGCCGCTTGGCGCAACGGTAAATGTTGGCGATGCGATTGGGCGGCCTGCCTGTGAAGGCGGCTACACGGACGGCACACATGTGCATATTGCTCGCAGCTATAATGGTCGCTGGTTATCGGCCGATTCAACCACGCTCCCCTTCAACCTCAACGGCTGGGTCTCACAAGGCTACGGCGCAGAGTATGACGGCAATCTAATCAAAGATGGCGTCACCATTACTGCCGCACAAGGTCGCGGGGCAAATGCCGTTACCAATAATCAATGATTAAAATAACTACATATTTTTAAACGCCTCACCGAGGACGTCTCTACAGAATCAACATTAATTGTAGAGACATTCCCCGTCGGAGCCTCTCAGCCAAGCGCATAGAAATGTTTGGTTTATATTCGGCGCGAGTCCAATACATAAAAGATCGCTTCTTTCTCTCAGAGATCCCTTATGTAACATCCATGTAACATCTTATATCCTGCCTTTTTAACCCACATAAGCTAAACTACCTAAATGTCTTCACTCTCAATCATTCAAGTCGCATCAGCCAGAATTCCAACTGAAATTGGCACATTTCATCTAACCGCGTTTACCAGCAATATAGACGACAAAGAACATCTTGCGCTCATTTATGGTGAGCCTAGTGGCGACAATGTGCTCATTCGCATTCATTCTGAATGTTTCACGGGTGATGTGCTTGGATCGCGTCGCTGTGACTGTGGCGATCAGCTAAAAATTGCGATGCAGGCCATCGCTTTAAATGGCTCTGGCATGGTGCTTTATTTGCCCCAAGAAGGGCGCGGCATTGGCTTGGTTGAAAAGCTTAAAGCGTATAATTTACAAGATGCTGGGCGGGATACAGTTGAGGCTAATTTGGATTTGGGGCATGGTGCGGATGAGCGAGATTATTCTATCGCCGCGCTGATGCTGGAGTCGTTAGGCATTAAGTCTGTGCGTCTTTTGACCAATAATCCAACCAAAATTGAAGGACTCCAATCGCTGGGTATTAATGTCACTGAGCGTGTGCCTGTGGTTGTGGCGTTGAATCAGGATAATACGGGCTATTTGGCGACGAAGGTTGAGAAGATGCGCCATATGCTGAACTTGGATTTGCCTGAGAAGCAGGAAGTGGGAATTGTGGCGAGTAATCGGCCGTTTATCACCCTCACCTTCGCCCAAAGCCTCGACGGCTCAATCGCCCTCGCCAACGGCAAGCAAACCCGCATCAGCGGCACAGAATCGATGACCATGACCCACGCGCTCCGCGCCAAAAACGACGGCATTCTGGTCGGCATCGAAACCGTTCTCTGCGACAACCCAAGCCTCACCGTGCGCCACGTCACAGGCGACAATCCGCGCCCAATCGTGCTCGACAGCCAACTTCGTCTGCCCGCAGACTGCAAACTTATGGCAAACAAGCCAATTGTTGCCACAACAGAAGATGCACCCGACGCCAACGCAAAAGCCCTCGAAGCGGCTGGCGCAACCATCCTCCGTCTCCCCACAGACGCCCAAAACCGCCCCGACCTCGCCGCCCTCCTCACCACGCTCTATCAAACGTTCAGCCTAAAAACCATCATGGTCGAAGGCGGCGCAACCGTCATCAGCAGCTTCATCGAAGCCAAGCTCGTTGACAAGCTCATCATCACCATCGCCCCCATCATGCTCGGCGGCGTCTACGCCACCAACAGCCTCAGCCTCAACGGCCAACTCCCCACGCTCAAAGATAAGCAAGTACAGCAGCTCGGCGATGATATCGTCGTTTCAGGTTTGGTTGATTGGGAGAAGATTTAGAGAGATTAATCCATCGTAGTCGCGATATCGCTATCGCGTTTTGACTACCCCTTCCCATAATTACCATAAACCCTAATTCCCCGCCCCACCAACACGACAGGAAGCATCCTGCCGTACAGTGCCGCAGGATGTTTCCTGCGTCGTAAGCCAATCAAGAGTTCAGCCAATCAATCCAAAATTCCCAAAAAGTTTGTCATGCTCGCGCAGACAGGCATCCAGTAAGATTTACAAAAGAAATCTAGCTCTCATTCTAAACAGCTTTTACCCCATTATCCAACGCGGCAGATAACTATCTGCCATACACAACTGTACCGCAGGAAGTTTCCTGCGACGTGAAATAATCAAGAGTCTAACCAATCAACCCAAAATTCCCAAAAAGTTTGTCATGCTCGCGCAGGCGGGCATCCAGTAAGATCTGCCAAAGAAATCTAGCTCCCCTTCTAAAC
>JAYJMJ010218058.1:0-15734 GCA_036873875.1 Laminaria ephemera
ACCCTGTTCCCAGTAGTGCCGGTGCCCTGAATAGGGCAGGTATGTTGGGCTGGCACATACCGGCACTATTGGGAGCCCTCTTGTGGGGAATGCGTACACACACACACTTTTCGAATATTCTCGGGGGAAGCGTTGATAACTAAGTTCTCAAGGAGCTGCTCTCTAAGGTGCCGGTCACATCGCTTGCCCCGCCTGGAACTCTGTAGTATCTCTCTACGAGGTATAGTAACCCTGTTCCCAGTAGTGCCGGTGCCCTGAATAGGGCAGGTATGTTGGGCTGGCACATACCGGCACTATTGGGAGCCTGTCACCGTACGTCGTTGGAATCGGAGCAATCTCACTATCGTGGAACACGCCGATTTTATGCTTTCCTTCTACAAGTGCAAATATATTTGACACTAATTCGATGTATATACGTGGTCGTGGTGGTCAAAAACGCGGGTGCAAACCTAACGGGGTGAACAGCTGTCCTTTGTTGCGACTAGCCCTTGTCGACACTGGTATACTGCTGTACACTCAGCGTCAGACCTTGATGGGTACCGTTTTCGTTGCGCCAGTGTATGTCAAGAGTCCATTGGTAAATTTTATGACAGTGTAGGACACGGGAAAGAGTGCATTCTACACTATTAAGTGTATTCGTATTCTACACTATTGCTTCAATGTAAAGGCTTCCATTTTCCGGGTTTTTTCCCCTGCAAATCTCAGCCTTCCTTTGTTGCTTCTCGTTTTCTTCGCAGGTGTCCTGAATTGCAATTTAAAGTATGCTTCGACTGTGTGCTATATGTTTAGTTTACCTCCAAGGCAACTTTTTACCCTGCGTAGAAGACAGGACCCCCCCCCCCCCCTCCTACCCTTAAACTTAATTCACCGCTGCAAACATTACTCTACTCCAGTCCAAACTATAGCTTGCCTTCCAAAGTGATGCTTGATCGCGGTAGAGTGTGTATTCAGCCGCCAAGAATCGTTCTAGATGTCACTATGTTTTCTCTCTTTTGTATCTCTTATCCCGTACCCCGGCCGAGCAGTGTCGCGATGCGATTTCCGGCACTGAGCGGCGCACAAGTCCGGCCTAAAACAACAGCACCAAACACATGGCAGGAGGGCAGCAAGTGCAACAAGCCCACACCTTCGCAGTCCAAGATTTCGAGTGTTTCGTATTTGGCCCGCTGATACAATGAAACACTTTTGGTGGCGAAATATAGTGTTTACTGCGAAAGGATAACGTTTTACTACCAACCCTCCTCCGAGCACAGCCTTTCTCGTGACGAAACACCAAACAAAACTTTCTGGCCGATGCTTCTCTCTTTCCGCTCGTGCAGCCAGTGGCGCTGGGCTTCGTGGACGGACTGATTAGCGAGAGAGGGGGCCCAAGGTTGAATGCTAAGTGCTTCTCGCCTGCGGTAAGAAGCAAAACAGCAAGGCTAAGAAATGCATGTGTTCTGTAGGAAGTACCTGCGCTATTGTTGCGTTGAACGGGCTTTCATAGGATAGCGAAGAAGGGAGGCCGCCGTTCAAGGCTAAAGAGATTCTCGCCTTCGGTAAAAAGCACAACAGCAATGCCAAGCAAGGTGCACGTAAGCACTTAGTATTGTCGTTTACCCCTCTATGCAGAACCATAGTAGTCGTACGGGAAAGCTAGCCGGCTGAAAACCGAGAGAAACCGAAACCGCGTGCGTGCATAAACACCAGCAACGCACCAGGTATATAGCAACGCGAAGAAAGACATGGTTGTATGTAGGAAGTACTGAGCAAACATGCACTATGTTTTGTAATTTATCAATGGAGGGGCTTCTATGCACATTAGGAAATATAACAAAGAAGGGCGACCGGCGTTCGAAGCTAGACGCTCTCACCTTCGGTAAGCGGCTGTTGATTATATAGCACTATCCACCAGACCACTCAGCCACAGTGGCTAAGTGATCTAGTGGATAGTGCTATACAACCAACACTTTTTTGTTTTCCTTGTATAAACCGTGTATATTTTATAGATGCTCCTCACGAGCCTTCATAAAGTGACCTCGGGTGCTGCACCAAATTTATCACGCAAATCCCGACACCCCGATATCCCGCTACGGTGTAGCCATATACTATTGGAACTCCTCAATATCATCAAACCATCGTCATAGCCGTATCCTTGTACAAGCATAATCAACAGCGCCCCTCTCCCTTTGACGTCTGGACATGGGTTCAAACATTTCACAACACCAGCAGAGCTACTGCTACTACATGCATGCTGCAGTGTCAGGATAGGACAGTGGAGTCCTGAACATTCACTCGGTGCCACCTCTGCATGTTTCTTCGTGAGACCATCTGCTTGATCATATTCCATCAGGATTTCAACATATTTTGCAGGCAGTACAGTGCGCAATTCTCAACGCTAGTGCTTTTAGTGGCGGTGGCAACCGATGATCCGTCCGCACGGCAAAAGCCAATAAAACAACAAATTCGGTGTTGCCGTCGTGCTAGCTCAGCAAGCAGCATCAATGTCGAAGGGAAGTCGCCCCACGCATTTGCTTAACCTCGAGGGTTTCCAATCCATCCGCGGCAAGACGAGTAACGTGGACAGGAGAAGACGAGCATTTCAGTGAATACCTAGGCACGACCAACTGCTGGGCCGTCCCTATTCGCCAATCAACACAGTTGGATTAATTAAGTAGCGTGTGAATGCAGTTCAACCGCATTCTGTCAAAGATATAAAGAACAAACCCGATAATAAACTGCAAACACCGACGCCATCGTAATACGCTGGGGGTCGGAGTGCGGACAGCCCCGCTCGGTGCCCCCCCTTTGCAGAGTTAACATGAAGAATTACTTGCTAGAGACTATGGACCTACGTTACCTACGTTACAATACAATATATCAGCCAGGACACGAATCAACTAATAAGGACCATCCATTTGCACATGCCCACTGTCTCCATGCCCCGAACCAGCAGCAAATCCATGTGTGTACCGATCCCAGAGACCACCGTTAGCACGTGCCCACTGAAGAATGTCCAGACATATGTACCAGACATATGTACACGTTTTATTGTCCCAAGGACAGCCATTTCCACGTGCCCACTGGAGAGCATCCAAATTACCCCCCCGAGCAGCAGAGGAACATGTACTTTGTTCCCCAAGGACATCCGTGCGCACGAGTTCACTGAACAACGTCTAGATGCCCTCCAGAAGCAGCGGCACGCATGCTTCTTCGTCCGTAATACTCTCGTTCCAGGGACATGCGTTCGCACGATCCCACTGAAGAACGTCTAGATGACCTCCGGTAGCACCCCTAAAGCATGTCTTGTCAATTCCAAGGACAGGTGCGTAAGAATGCGGACGCACGGACAGCCGCCCCTGGAAGGGGTAGTTACCTAAGAATGCGGACGGACCTAACGCATGTTCGCCAAATCCAGGGGCAGTTGTTACCTAAGAATGCGGACGGACGGCTGCCCCTGGAATTGGCAAACATGCTTTAGGGCTGCTAATGGAGGTCATCTAGACGTTCTTCAGCGGGCCCGGGCAAACGACTGTCCCTGGAACGAGAGTACGTGCAGCGGTGCTGCTCGCGAAGGGCACCTGGAGATCCTCCAGTGGGCGCACGATAACGGTGGTCCCTCGGGCCAGGAAACGTGCAGGGCGGCTGCTGACGGAGGTCACCTGGGTGTTCTTCATTGCACTATAAAGTTTGCATGCCACTCGAGATGCCCCCCGCTGGGACTCGTACTCCGAAGCGCTCGCCGACGAGTATTCTGATCTTCGGCTTCAGGCCATGGGGAAAGAAAATGATGGATCTTTCGGGGCGATCTAGCAACTTAAAGGCCTGAACGTTCTTTCGGCGAGATGGGTGTTCGATTGGAAGTCGAACGAGATGGGCTTTGCGACCCGGGCGAAGGCGAGGATGGTGGCGAGGGGTTACGGGCTGCGTGAAGGTGTTTCTTTCTTTGAGAGTTTTGCTCCGACGCCTACAGCATCTTGCATTCGCGTGTTGGGTGTCATTGCGTGCGAGTTGGATTTGGACCTGTACTGTGTCACTTCGACGCCGAACAGACCTTCATTCAGTCAACCCTAGAGGAAGATGTTTTCATGCGGTTCCCTCAGCGTTGTGGAGAGATTTCTGGCAAGGTAGTACGCTTGAATCGCAGCCTCTTATGGTTTGAAAAGCGTTGATGGTATTACGGAGTTCCAATATTAGATTGGCTTTATTTTTGTGGGAAAATCATTGCGGAATATCCCCGATTTGACGGGATTTCTGGCTTGTTTTCACCGCATACCTTTTCTCCGAGCGACGCTTGCGTGGCACTCGTTCACGAGCTGATCTCGAGAGGAGCGCTTAATATATACTGGTACCTGATATGATATAATTGTCTATCTGCCGGTAACCCCGCCACCCCAGCACTGTTGAACACGAGGAAATCCCGTCACGCTTCGAGGATTAAGTAACAACGGCAAGCCAACAAAGCCGCAAGGACAACAAAGGCATGCCGTATGTAGGAAGTACAGAGAAAAAACATGCGGTACTGTTCAACAGCACGGAGGGGTTTTCATTCATAGTAGGAAGGATAACGTAGAAGGGAGGCCGGCGTTTGAGGCCAAGTGCTTCTGCCCTTCGGTAAGCAGCAATCCAGCGAGGCTAAGAAAGGCATGCATAGGGCCCATCGGTACGGTGGGGGGTGTACCTGTTGGGCCCACACATTTCTGACTGATGGGACTCCTCAACTGAGAAACTAGCCAAATTTCTTTGGAAGCCCATTCGCGTAATAAAACATCAGCCGTGGTACACCTAGCACAGATGGGACTCGCCCCATCGGGATGAGCGTACAATATCGGTGAAGTTTGTGATTTGGGTGAGGTATAAGGAACTCCTCAAGTGAGGAGCCTCAGAGCATCTACTGTAGGTGCCACCCCTAGCGTAGCAGGTGTTGATGGAGTACCGACTGCCGATGTCCTCCACGAGCAATATGGTAGGAATATGGCCTGAACGAGAACGATTCTGACAATGACGCAGCTCTCTTCGTTCTTGTCGCGAGACAGCTTCCGTGTGTATCGCAGTACGTGCGCAATTGTGCGATATATATATGTCAATGATTTAGTAAGTTGTGAGGGGGCAGGCCGTGGCGGGTTTATACCAAGGAACCCTGTTAGTTATTAGCACTATGATGAAATGACACGAAGGGTAGATTCATATAATTAATAGCATAGGAACAAGAATAAGAGCATGGGCACCTCCTGAGGCATGAAATACCGCTGGGAGAACATGCCCGTTGTCTCTGTGTATTCCCCCGCATTGTTACCTAAATACCTCGAGTACTGAGTGTACGCTCAACAGCTCCCCTGCTTGGTGAACGAGACCATGAAGCACCTTACCATGGTGCTTCAAAACAAAAATCCCCCAAAACCCCAAACCAGGTATTCATAATCATCGCTTCTAAAGTGAACCTTCGTCGCCATCGGTCCCCTCTCACTGTTCAGCCTATCAACTCAATACAATGTCAATCAAAGCGTATGCAATGAAATTTCGAAATTGCGCAATTGTGCGATATATATGTCAAATGATTTAGTAAGTTGTGAGGGGGCAGGCCGGGGCGGGTTTATACCAAAGAACCCTGTTAGTTATTTAGCACTATGATGAAATGACACGAAGGGTAGACTCACATGATTAATAGCATAGGAACAAGAACAAGAGCATGGGCACCTCCAAAGGCATGAAATGCCGCTGGGAGAACATGCCCGTTGTCTCTACGTGTATTCCCCCGCATTGTCACCTAAATACCTCGTGTACTGAGTGTACACTTAACAGCTCCCCTACTTGGTGAACGAGATCATGAAGCACCTTACCATGGTGCTTCAAAACCAAAATCCCCCAAAACCCAAAACCAGGTATTCATAATCATCGCTTCTAAAGTGAACCTTCGTTGCCATCGGTCCCCTCTCACTGTTCAGCCTATCAACTCAATACAATGTCAATCAAAGCGTATGCAATGAAATTTCGCTTCGACCGCTGTCTTCTTTCATGATTAAGCTCACCTACACAACCAAATACGGTGCCGCGGGGAGGATCATGCGTATTGTCTTTACACCCTCCTCCGCATCGTTACATAAATACCTCGAGTACCGAGGACACACTCAACAGCTCCCCTGCTTGGTAAACGAGCTCATAAAACACCTCTCAGAATAGCATGCTGTCTTAACATCAATCACCAAAAACCCAAAAACAGGTTATCATACTCTCATACTCATCGCTTGAACAGTGCACTATCGTTGCAACCGGCGTCCTTTTTTGCTGCTTATCCTATGAACAAGTTAATACAATAATCCAATGGCGACACATGCTACGATAGAGGCGCAGCAGCTTTTTTGTGAGGCTCCTCGCTTGAGATCTGTACTTCTCCCACCAAACTGGTTTTGAACAAAATTACAAGTGCAACCCGATGACCAAACCCATGGCGTAGGCATCCCAAAAAAATCATATTCCAAACAAGGATGATGTTCCAACGAATTTGGGTTAAGGAGCCCCGTCATTCAGAAACAAAAAAAAAGCCGAAAAGTGCTACCATCTTTATCGTAGCGCGCTTCTAACAATCAAAGCGCATGCAGTGTTGCGGCCGCAACGGGTGTCGTCTTTCATTGTTGAGCTCGTGAACACCACCAAATACCAATTACAGCTTGTTGTGCAGTAAACTGTCGTTGCACCCGGTGTCCTCTTTCACCTTTTGAGTGAGCTAATCAAACCTACCAAATGTCAATTAGAACGTCTTTGTGAAATGTCGTTGCAACCGGTGTCCTTCGTCACTATTCAGCCTATCAACCCAATCCAATGCCAATCAAAGAGTATGAAGTGGAATGTTGTTGCAACCGGTGTCTCTTTCACTGTTCAGCCTATCAACTCAACACAATGTCAATCAAAGCGTATGCAGTGCTATGATGTTCTAACCGCTGTCCTCTTTCACTGTTGAGCTTTGACTGGCGAGCATTTTCAATACTCGGTAGGTTGGGAGAGACAGGCCGGGCCGGTTACATACCAAGGCACCCATGATGGAAAAACAGGAAGACGAGCAGTGGCACCTCCTGTGGCATGCAATTCCGCTGTGAAAAACATGCCTGTTGTCTCTACATACTCCCCCGCACCGCTCATAAAAATCTAGAGTGCCGAATACACACTCAACCATAAACATCCTTACAGGTATGTCCCCTCCCTGGGCCCTCTCCCTCGGCATATTCTCCCAACTCTCAGCCATCTTGAGCTCTTAATTGCCGACGAACATACTATTTTTTGGGAAACCTAACTTATTATCTTTTGATTTCTTCATTGATTGCTCTTCACGTTCTTATCTTTTTTTTTTCCCCCCACCTGAGCTCAGGTTGGCTCAGCTCAGCTCAGCTCAGCAGCGCCGTGCGGTGCTGTGCTGTGCCGCGCTGTGCGGTGCTGTGCTGTGCCGTGCTGGGCCGTGCTGTGTGCTGTGCTGTGCTGTGCTGTGTTTTCTCTTTCGTACATACCAGGTATCATACGAATTATCATACCAGGTAAACCAGGTATATACGTATTATGTTGAATCACAATAAATACACACCTATCCCAGCTCAGCTAACTCACCAGCGCAGCGTCGTGCGGTGTCGTGGGTTGCCGTGCGGTGCCGTGCCCTGCCATGCGGTGCGGTGCTGTGCCGTGCCGTGCTGCGGTGTTCTTTCTTTCGTACATATAGTACCACGTATCGTGCGAAGTACCAGGTATCAGGTACCGGTATATACGTCGTCTATACTCGTCTTTGCTTTCTTCATTGTCATGTTTGCTTCTTTTTGTTTTTCTTTTTTTTCGCAAATTGCACCAGTACTGCCGATCAGAACGTGACATCGCCAGCAAGCGACCAGCACAGCACAGGGCAATCAGCTCTGCACAAGGAGCTCTTGACATTGCCACGTCGCTAGTTGCACCAAACTATGGGCCTCTTCTTGCTGCCCCCTTCACACATTTTGTCGTATTCCTCCTTGCGCGAGCGTAGCGGGCGGCGTCAGCCGCCCGAGGAGCGGAGCCCTTGTATATATATGCACATAAAATGTAACACAGCGCACAGGAAGATAGCCATACACCACATACAATAACATTGACATTTCATACGAAGTTTCCTTGGTATTCTTCTTTCTGGGAATATGTATGATTGCTCGACGTTGAAGCTCATGCTGCACACTGTCGGATGGCTAACATCATAATAACGCGAGTATTTGTTCTATATTCTATTGGAACGAATTATGCACTGCACAGTGTCTGAAGGCGTATGCAATAATGACTACCAGATAATGAAATATACATTGATACCTCAAAAATAAAAATGCATGGCGTGCACGTTACATGTATGCGCGCGCGGCTCGACAGGAAAAGAGGAACGCATCCTCCGACACCCTCTCCGACAGGGGCTGCTGCCAGGACTTCACGCGCGCCTGCGAGGCGCCTCCCTTTCCGGACATATCGGAGGCGGGTTTAGACGTAGACGTCTTTGGACCCAAGTGGTGGCGTGCGCACCGTGACCAATTCGGGAAGGCAGAGCACCGCCACTGGGCTTCGGCCTACGGGAAGGGGGGCCTTTTCTGGCCATACGGAGGTGCGGGTACCTTTCTGAGCGCCGGGATGCTGGAAAAGGTGTATGGCGATGACGGTACCGGCTGGAAGCGCTGCACGGAAGTCTTCGGTGTAGGATTTTCTACCGATATCCAGGTACTAGTTTCGCCGATTGACCCTTTTGGTATCCAGGGATAGCGGCCAACACATTGATATCGAGGTCGACTTCGTGCATACTATGTAAGCTTCCTTTTGGGGGGGAGTTCTTGGTTTCTTGTACTTTCGGAGAACGTTTATGAATGATAAACGTTGAAGCTCATGCTGCACAATATCGGATAGCAAAAATAATATTACTACCGTAAGACTTTTTTCTCGTCGACCGTCCACGGGTAGTGTGGGCGCGCAGTAATACACGTAAAAAGAACATGCCGTGCTAGACGTGGACCAGAACCACTGATACAGCCAGACGGACCCCGTGTTGTGCTTTTGCTCTATGTGCACCATATATAGCCACTGAGCCAACAGTCAGTGCTGACAGCTAGCCCAGTGGTTATGGTGTACATTTAACACCCCCCCCCGTGTCGTAGAACTCCTTACGCTTTATTCCGCAACCTATACACGTCGCCTCCCAACCAGTGGCCCGCGTTGTATGCGCTATTTGTTGTCGTCAGGTCGTCCCCCGCTTAGGCCCCAAAGAAGTTCACTGTGTCACAAGAAACCTGAGGGATTGGTTCAGGCTGTGATGCCATGCCAAATGAACTGCACAATTTGATTTTCCAACGAATGGCAGTGCCATGACAGTGGCACGTGAAATGCCGTGAAAGCCCAGGGCAGTGCCATGAAACGCCATGGGGACTACAACGAAAGCCCACGGCAGAGAGGCGGGGGAGGTGTAAATCCCCCACGATGCCACAGAAGGGGGGGCTACGTTTGGACCCAAACATTCCTGACTGGCGTGGTTTCATCTACTAAGGAACTACCCATTATCTTTGCAATGCCATTTTGCGCCATATTACTTCCATTACTTCTACGAATGCATGTACAGCCCATGGGATTGTTCACCGGGTCGCGCGACCAATCATAATGTTTCTTAAATGGGTGGTGAGGTATAGAGCTCCCCATGCCGCATGGGAATTACCATCCCTTCTGAACTGCACACACGGTTTTGGTGGGCAAACTACCTGGTACTTGAAACTGCAACATGATCTTTATTTTCTGTAGTAAATGTGTTAAGGTACACCCCCCTACCGCCAACTGCCACTCACTCGCTCACTCACTCACCCACTCACTCGCCCACTCGCCCACTCACTGACTCATCCACTCACCCACTCACCAACTCAAGCACCCGCTCAATCAACTACTAATTCACTGGTTCACTCACTCACTCACTCACTCACTCAACGCACTCACTCACTCACTCACTCACTCACTCATTTACCCACTCACTCACTCACTCACTCAAGTACCCACTCACTCACTCACTCACTCACTCACCCACGCACTCGCTCGCTACACTCACCCACGCACTCGCTCGCTAGCTCACTCGCTAGCTCACTCACTCACTCACTCACTCACTCACTCACTCACTCACTCGCTCACTCACTCACCCGCTACTCACTCACTCATGGGTCTGTCCGTTCTGCACTGATGTACTTATTTTTCCCTTTGTTACGTGAAACGACGTGGCATGGGGGGGCAGCTGGCGATGTGTCTACGTGCGCACGGGTTGACGATGTCGAGCTACAACGAGGGGTTCGACAGGTGGTGCGTAACGGCCGACCCGGACAGTATTCGAGGTCGCCTGGCCGGAAACTGCCAGGTGACACTTGCGCCTACTCTGTGATTGATGCTTGGTAACGCCTAGCAGCTCAGGGACACAGTGTATATATCGCGGGTATAGGAAGAGGTCATGCAAAGGAATTTCCGTTCATCAGAGCTATATACGCCAGACAGTACTTAATGTACTTCCAAACCTAAAAATGATTGGCGTGTCCGTAGACGTACTGGCCCCCGCAAACTCAGTAAACAGACCAATTAGGAATGCCTGTAGCGGGGATCTGAGTCCGAGTGGAAGGATACAAAAGTGAGGAACCCAGTCTTCATGGGGAAGCCACCTGGCACGGGCGAGAAATCCCTCTCCTACGACTCAGAAAAACAGCATTGACAACGCAATCCTAATAACGAGCAACAAATACTCTTCGGAGGGATATATGATACAAACAGTAGTTATCATACTGCCCTCATACGGTGGTATGGCCACTGCAACTCCACTGCTGCACGGTTTGTTTTGTTTTATCTAATCACAATTCGAGGACTAGAGGCAATTTCATGCCGGACATATTAAAGAGAGTGTATGTCGAGGCTCTGTCTCTATGATACGAGATGCAGAGGTGGTACCGAGTGTCTGTCAAGACCGCGTACGATGATGGAGAATAGAGGTTGTTTGGAAAGGCTCTTCAGTGGCCAAACGCGGCAATTAAATAGAAAAGAGAAATGTAATGGGAGAAGACGAAAGGAGTGATCGACGTAGGCGTGGCCGTCACCTGGTCATCACAAGATAATGTCCACACTACGGGCAAATGTGCCCTGCGGGCTGTTGCACTGGCCGACAGTCCGTCCAACAGTAACGTTCCCTGATTCGTACGGTGTTAAGTTAGCTACCCATCAATAAGACCAACGTCACGATAGACGGTCGATGGTGTACAATGTACCGGATGGCGAGGAGTTACAACATCGAAATTTGAATTATACTGCATTGTCCGATATTCAAACTAAGATTCTCAGTGTACTCATGCATAATGACTGCGCATCGACAGGTACATCTGGGCCTCAACGTCCATATTCCAATAGACCCCCTTGATGAGACGTCAGTAGCTAGAGGAATCTGATACTCAGATAATCAAAATACAAGTGGAACAACATCTTCAGTCCTGTGTATGAGCAGTGGCAATATGGATGTAGTCAGGTCACTCAGAGAATCAAAATTCAAATGGAGCAACGTATTCAGGCAATAAGGTTGTCGTCATTTCACAAAATTCTCGGGGTGCAATGACCAGCGAGGAATACTCCAGAGAAGAAGCGCAAACCCATACACTGTGTGTTCAACATGTCCCTTGAATTGATACCGAGAGGTACATGAAACTGAAGGAGATGGAAAACTGTGAACGAATGTCTAGTACAACAAAAATGCGTACAATTCAGTCTTGTGTACCAGGTATGTATGTACCTGGCACGTACTCGAAAGAAAGCTATGAATACAGATAGTACAGCAATAAAGAATCATGAGTGTAGTCATGATCATAAAAGCTACTCGTGGTGCTACTTTGTTGACCAGCAAGTTATATCTTAGAAAAAATTCAGTGCAAGAAAGTATCTGCTGTACGTTTACTGCGTCCTCTCAACTGAATCGTAGGGCAAATTATAAATCGAATAAAATAGGCTTACAACCTGAAAGAATCACGCATGCCGATGCTCTTGTCTCTTGTGGTAAGAGATGCGGAGGTCGCACTGAGTGTCTGTGGAGAACACTTGGGGCGATGGAGACAATACATTGTTTGGAAAGGCGTTTAAGTGGCTAAAATGTGGAAATGAAAGGGAGAAGAGAAATATCACCGATGTCTGGTTCAGAGGTTTAACGGCTTCATAATCGTCTGTGCGTGTGACGTTAAGTTTGTATACGCTAGCTGCTCAAACGACGCCAATGCCACCAAATGCTCGCCCTTTTGAGGTGTACGTTGCCCGTTTCTCCCCGAATGGCATCACTCGAATTAGCCTTTTACGTTGAAATTTGCCCGTGCTGACAACATGCGATCAATCAACCATATCAGGTCCTCGGGATACATCTTGGCCTTCACCACCTCAGGCACACTAGCCATCCTTACACCCCACAGTCCTTCAAAGATGCGGCCACTGCCGTCCACGATGTGGACCAACGGTGGGCGTCGCAGCGGGGACTCTACTTGGCCGCACATTGTCCGGAGGCACGGGACGCCATTATGGCGTGGAAGTAAAACATCGCACGGATTGCAGGGTTCGACAACTTCTGAGGGTGTAGACTATATATATAACTATCTATATAATAATATAAATACAGAGCACAGTACAGGACACCCAACAACAGTAAGAAACAGGAATGCTGACCCGGGCTTGGTTTCTTATTTGAGAAGGGGTGGGTTCTACACTATCTTCAGTATAACGGCTCCCGGATTTCTAATATTTCTGTAAACAACAGGCTGCCTTTCTTGTCGCCCTGTCTCTTGTTAGGCGTCCTGTATTGAACACTGTAGATATATACCTCTATTATGTATGTACGTGGTATATGTATATCCGTTGCATATCGTTCTCAACGGCATGATGTTTGCCATGGGTGGATGGGTGTGGAACAGACGACGCCTGCCGCTACGACAAAGATCTAGGGTTTATGTGTGTGGCGTCTGCGGAGTTGATATATTTTGCTCTGTTACTAAAATGGTATGGGTGCATTTTTTTTCATTACTACCCCACAGTAAGATTACATTAAACTAAGCACCGAGCTCTTCCTTTGTCAGCCTCTCGATGAAGATGCGGTAGCTCTCGCCAGGGACTCTCGCTGGCGGATATTTATAACTGTCGTCAACTGCGTGCGTTGGCGGGAAGCAGAAACGTCGAACACGACAACACGATGCACAACCAGTAGTCACACAACACACAACAATTCGCTCGGTTGATTGCCATTTTTGAGAGATTGCGGTGGTCGTGCGGGACACAGATTCAACCACGTCAGGCTGGAAAGGAGCTCCTATTGTCTTTGCGCCGTTGTGAATTAGAATCCCACGTCGCTCGAATAACGCTCTCTCGATAGTAGCACGGGTTGGAGGTGTCGATGGTGACGGTTGATGTGTGGTGTGTTGGTGATGAGCCGTGGTTTTGATATCATTCCGTATCGCGCTTGGTTGAAACGTGTTACGCGTGCTACCTACGATAGAGGTGGCACGTTTTGGTCAACGACGCGTGCTATGATAGAGGTAGCACTTTTTTTGGCAGAAACGGTTTATGCATGACGGGGCTCCTTAACCCAAAATCGTCGGAATTTTTTTTTTTTTGCAAGAATTTTCGTGGTATACCTAGGCCATGGGATTGATCATCGTGTAGCACTTTTATTATTTCCCAAAAAACAGTTGTTGGGAGAGGTACAGAGCTCCTCAAGTGAGGAGCCTCAGAAAAAATAAAAAATACCTCTACCGTACCATGCGGCCAGCGTGTTTCTGAGGGACGGGGGAACTCAACTGAGGGACTACCAGGTATCTAGTACCGTTGCAATATGCGTTTTTGTTTTGTTACTCCGTTATTGTCGCATACGGAAGTATACCCAGGCCATGGTATTGTTCACCGGGTTGCACTTTCAGTTTTTCTCAGAGTCAGGTTTTGGGTTGGGTATAGAACTCCTCGAGTGAGGAGCCTCAATAATTTTGGGCACACCCCTACTATTATTATATCGTAGCATTGGTTAGTCGCGCCAGTTATTGCCTTGGGTATGAAGATAGACCAAGCTATATAGGAGGCCCAGCCCGTTAGATGCCATCGTGTGTGCTTTCATGTGTGGTACACACGTTCTCCCCCCGTCGTTTCAATTGTTTGTGTCAACACAAGAATCGGAAAAGGTGGTTTTTTATCGAGTTCCAAACCTGCGTAGTTCAACGTGTGGGAGGGGGGCGGCAAGGGATATTTGAGAAACGCCGGCAACCGATGTACTACTAGGTATCGCAGTATCTTGAGAATATCTGAGTTTTGGTTTGAGTATGTATCATGTTGAAAGAGCGGGAACAAGAAGTCGGTTGATTGCTTGCTCGCCATTAGACAGGGTACGATAGGATTTCCAACAGTGCCTGATATAGTAGCAATCCAAACATGTTTGGTCTGGCAGCAATCGGAAAGTGCTAGGGGTAACAATGTCGGCAGTGTTCTTGCAGGTTAATGTACTATAATGGCTCTTGAGGTCTCGTAATTGTTGCACTTATCTCTCGTTTGTCCCCTTACTTACTGGTAGGTAATTATTGATACGAACTCCATGGAATCAAAATATCATACATGACCAAAACATGAAAACGGCGGTCCTCCCGGTGAGCCGCTGAGAAATAGAAACTTTGGCCACAGCGCCACAGAAGCTTCGGCGTAGATTTTCCTGCTGTTGCTACAGAAATTACCTCCGATGGCAATTGTTTAAGCATGTATACCCGTCATGTCGACACCCAAGGCGTACACTCTGTGGACGGGAATACCGCGGATCAGATCTTAGCATCCCAAAGTTTTACTGGCGGTGAAAAGGGGGCTGGTGGGGGGGACGGGGGCTCCTAATCACCATGAAGGATATTTGCGCACGGTTGGAGCCGTTTTAAACGGTCCACGTTTCATGTGCAGCCTACCGATGTTTGGCCACCAAACGTCCCGGGTAAACACGCTTCGAGAGTAATCTTCCTCGGCGACTGCACAGACAGGTGCGTTGAGCGGTATATCGACATACATGTAGCTTTATTCCCAAGACGGGTCCAGATTCAGGGAGACCTGGGAGTGTTCGTAAGTCCCAAGGCTGGTTGGCCTGACCATGCGATTCTTTAGATTCGTTGTATTAGAGCGCAGAGCAAGGGAGAGAGCACAGCAAGAGCTCGTAGAGCAGCACGAAGAGCACCACGAAGAGGGGCTCTCCTCCCAATTCGTCAAATCAGGTTGCATAAGAACGCCTCTGAGGTTTATGCAAACCCCTCTCTACAACATGAAACCGTCATTTTCTGTTCAGACCAAACGAACACCCTCCCTGGCTCTTCACAGCAATGACGAGTCCAAAAGGGCATTCATACCAAGATAGGACCTAAAACCAAACAATAACAGTCTACCAGGGGGAAATCCGGACACCGGGCAAAAAAACCCTGTATAACACATATATATCCTCCAAACCATTGCAATCAAAACAACGGCCGCATTCCAAACGATGACCATGGCCAGAAACTATTATGTCTATTGGTGCCCTACTAACCCATGCCCCTCAAAGTAGCCTGGGGTGGCGACCTGACAAATGTTTTCCTCGCAATGCTCAAACATGTTACTAATCGCTTAATGCTCATAACCCTTACTCACCCTCCAACCGCGGATTCAATAAAAACCTACGGTGAGATTTGAAAGGGGTCGCAGCAAGGGATTTCGTCAGAATATCCGCGTGCTGCTGA
>JAYJMJ010218166.1:0-15733 GCA_036873875.1 Laminaria ephemera
TCATCATCATCATCATCATCATCATCATCATCATCATCATCATCATCATCATCATCGTCATCATCATCGTCATCATCCTCATCATCGTTCATCTTCATCATCATCGTCATCCTCATCATCCTCATCGTCGTCATCATCATCATCGTCATCATTCTCATCATCACCATTCTCATCATCATTCATCTTCTTCATCATCATCCTGATCATCATCCATCATCATCATCATCATCATCATCATCACCCTCATCATCTCCCTGATCATCATCATCATCATTATTATCATCATCATCATCATCATCCTTCTCAGCATCATCATCCTCAGTATCCTCATCATCGCCATCATCATCTTCACCATAATCGCCATCACCATCACCATCATCGACATCATCCTGATCAACGCTTGCTTTGGTGCTCCCGCAGCGGACCACACGCTGTCGTGGCGCGGATTAGCGTTTGAGCTTCCCTCCTCTCCTACATAGTCACCCTTCTCTTGGTGGCGACTACGCGACCATGCTTCGATCGTAGGACAGACGCATCCTACGGTAGCGGTAGTACCTAACTTTGTTCCGACACCTCAAGTGAGGAGCTCTCCACCTAATCCACCGGCGTAGGTATATAGCCTAAACCACAACACATTCTAACGATACTGGTATTGCGCAGTTTCCTACGTTGCAGTGCCACGTCAGAAAAAAAAAAAATTCAGCTTCCTACGTTGCAGTGCCACGTCAGAAAAAACAATTTTTCGGAAAAATTGCTACTCCTTTCGTAGCGCGCGTCGACGGTGATACCGTTACATTTCTGACACCATCTCATTTCGTATGCTTGAGACATGGGTTGACCGTATGCTGTCTGAGGTCCGATTGACGATTAATCCTGTTAAGCGATAAGAAACCTCAGCGACAACTCCCCACAACAGCTTCCCTCCTCTTGGATATGATTTCTCCTGTGTTACCCTGTCAAGGCGGTGACTACGCAGTGGTGTTAATGGAAAGCCTGTCGAAAGGGGAGAGCGTTCTCACCAAGGAGTCTATCGATGCCGTGTGGGAGCTCGACGAGAAGGTGTTGGCGATGGGGGTAAGTTTTCCGCGCTAGGAGATAGAGGTTACCAATGCCTTGTCTCACGCTACAGCAGTATAGGCGCACGAGCACGAAAAAAACCAATGGCACCGTGAAGCGGACGGTTGGGGAGGGTGTCCAACAAATTTTGATCAATGTGGTTGGCTGGCGATCCCGGGGGGTGTTGCAATACGAAAAGGGGGAACACAGGCGTTCGTACGCGTATATCAGCTATTACTCGCAGTCACATTGAAATATTGAACATAAAAGAAGCTCTCGAACATAAAAAAAAAAAGAATAAGCCACCGGGCAAGTAACCGGGCAAGTAACACCGACCAGCCCAAACGAGTGTATTGCTAGTTCTATACATAAGCTGACGCTTAAGGTTGCTCAAGGTTTGTCTCGCACTAAGGTTTCAAGCCTCGCCCAGATAAGGATTTTCGTATGTAATTATTGTCGCCCCAAGGAATCACTAACCCCCCCCTCTCCACCCTGTAAACAACGCCAAGGACCACACCAAAACTTTGGGGCACATGTTGACACAATGTACCCCCCCTTCCCTACCACCCCGATTTCGAATCTCGTTGCAGGTGGAAGGCAATAGGTACGCTGACCTGTGCACCACTGACTTGGACGACATTACTTGCGAGCAGCCGTTTCGCGGCATCACTCGATTTTGGGGCAACAGCTTCGATATCTACGAGGTACATTTGATCAAAGACTGGGGCTACGGGCTGGAGGCACCTTTTAGGTCGTTTTATTTCAGCCGATCAGAGCAACCCTGAAGAACGACTACCCTGTATTTTTGTTTTGTCTTGGCTATTTTGGTTTTGTGATTTCGCGATATGCACCACCTTGAGATTTTTTCCTACGCGCTGCGCCAAACAAAACCGAAACATTTCCTATTTGGGTAGAGGTAATGAGTCACTTGACCCAGTGGCCTAAACGGGGATGTGAAATGAGGGGTAGCCCCTCTACTGTGGCGCCAGTCGAAAGAAGCATACAGACAGCCGCAAACACAGAGTCAATGCACTCGGTGTGGTTGTAGCCGATCGTGCGCAAAGGAAACACACCAGTAGACCCAGGTCTCCGGCGGGGATTTAAAAAATACGTTTACAATTTCGTGTAAGAACCATCACTTGTTTGTTCCGAAAGTGCTTCTGTCTAAGGGTGTCTTCGGACCATGGCTGCGTTAAGGACATATTCCGCTAATAATACGGCAGAGGTGGACCAATGGTTTTCTGAGGTTCGTCGCATAACTAGCTCTATACTCCACCCAAAAACTGACCAGGAGAAAAATAAAACTGCTACCCAATGATAAATCCCATGGCCTAGGTATGCAACCAAACCAACCGCAAAAAAATTATTCAAATTCCGACGTTTTTTTGTATAGGAGCCCAGTTGGTCTTGAAACGTTTCAGCCAAACCGTGTGCTCCCTTGATCGTAGCATGCGTTTTTTGGGGGCACCTCCATTTTTACTACCGAGTTTAGGCCACTTCTGTTGAACACAACGGAGCATGCTAGGGTAGAGGTGCATCGCTTATTTTATGGGGCTCCTCCCTTGACGAGCTTTGTAACTCTCACCCAAGAACAAGTTCGGGTAGAAATATATTTTTACCGGATGAAAAATCCCATGGCCGAGGTATAAAACGCAACATATTGCAAAATTTGAGTGAAATTCCGACGATTTTGGGTTAAAGAGCCACGTTGTTCAGAAATCGTTTAAGCCAAAACGTGCTACCTCATTCGTAACGCGCGCGTCCGAGCGCCCAAGACTGCGGTGAAAAAATAGCCCATCGCGTGAGTTGCTCTGAGCCACGGAAAAACGAAGTCCTAAACGTGACTCCCCTACCGCGTAGCCTTAGGCTTCGTGCAGACCCTGTTATGACGCGTGCCACGATAGAGGTAGCACTTTTGGGCTGGAACGGTTTCTGAATGACGGGACTCCTCAATCCAAAACCGTCGGAATGTCATTCACGTTTTGCAATCTGAATATTTTGTATGCGTACGCCATGAGTTTGTTCATCGGGTTGCACTTTCAGTTTACACAAAATCAGTTTGTGGGTGAAGTTTATGAGCTCCTCAAGTGAGGAGACGAAGAAAAATATCGGCGCACCTCTATCGTAGGGTATGCCTTATGTTTTACCTGTATGGTTATTCGTTTTCTTCCGTTCCACGCCGGCCGGGCGGTTTACAGTTGTCCTCGGCGTCAAATCTCTAGTTTGAGGGTATTATGGTGGTACGATAGAGGTGCACTATTTTTTTTCTGAAGCTCCTCACTTGAGGAGCTCTGAACCTCACCCAAAAACCGATTTTGAGTAAATTGAAAGCGCAAGACCCAATGAACAAAGCCATGGCCTACGTACACAAAAAATTGAGATCGAAGAACAAGAACGACATTCCAACGATTTTGGGTTAAGGAGCCCCGTCATTCAGAAGCAAAAAAGGGCCAAAATGTGCAACCTCTATCGTAGCATTTGACGATTGAGATATGCTACGATAGAGGTGCGACACATGCTACGATAGAAGTGTGCACTATTTTGTTTCTCGGGCTCCTCACTTGAGGAGCTCTAAACCTCACCCAAACAAAAACGGATTTTTGGGAAGAATGAAAGTGCAACCCGATGAACAAAACCTATTATGGCCTAGGTATACAAAAACAACATATTGCAAAACAAGACTGACATTCCGACGATTTTGGGTTAAGGAGCCCCGTCATATTCAGAAACAAAAAAAGCCGAAAAGTGCTCGTAGCACGCGTCGTAGAAACTAACCTTTCTGAGGCTCCTTGCTTGAGGGGCTGAAAACCTCACCCAGAAACTGATTTCGACCAAACCTGAAAGCGCAACCCAATGAAACATCCCATGGCCCAGATTTACAACGAATTATATTGCAAAAACAATACAGAAATTCCGACGATGCTGGGTTAAGGATCCCCGTCATTCAGCATCCATTTCGGACAAAATGTGCTTCCCCTTTCGCAGCACACGTCTGAAACATATAACGCCTAGCGCCGCTGCCCATGCTCTAGCACTTCCGCGCCAACGGGCCAATGGCGTGAGGTATTATGCATGCCTTGTATCGTTTTGTCGGGGCTCGAGGTAGGGCATGATGTCAGCAGGGAACGACGTTTGTTACGATTGGAATAGCACCACTTTCTTCCTAGGTTCCTTACCCGAGGAGCTCTATACTTCACCCAAAAACCTGATTTAGAGGAAACCGATAAGTGCAACCCGATGAAAACTCCCACGGACTAACCCCAAAGAAGACTGCTATTTTAAAACACAACGATGTTGGGTAGTTTGTCAGTCTCGAGTAGCTCCGTCACTCGTGAATAGGTTTGGCCAAAAGCCAAGGAGAGGTACAGTGCCGTTGGTGTAGCACGCACCGAACCACTTCGAGGAGAAAGACGTTTTCAATTGTAGATGTGATCTTGCGACGGTCGTGTTATGATGATGCTGCGTCGGGTAGTCCACGTAGCATAAATCGACAGAGCGGGAGGTTTCAATAGCTCGTTAGCTCGCGGGGGATATGCGGCGTCCGGTGAATCTGACCCAGACGTTCGCATCAGCATGTGGTTGAAGGCAGTGGCCCTGTACACAATGTATTCACCGCTTTAACGTGTGCTTCCGATGTTCGATGCGATGAAAACAGGCTGCGGTTTCCGAACCTTTTATCGGGATGTCAATACAGAAGTCCTTTGCAGTATGCTCGGTCATGTCTAGTATTCCCCTTGTTCAATAAGGCAGAAGCGGTCCTCGGTTTCAAACGATTTCATCGGGTATATCTAGATATAACGCCTCTACAGCAGTATGCTCTGCCGTTACGTGTTTTACATTTCGATGCTCCGCCATGACGTGTGTCCCCGTTCTATGCGACGTGAACAACAGGCCTCGGTTACAAACGATGCCGATGTGCTCGCCGCCGTCAACGCCAAACGCTTCCCAGATGGACAAGTGGTCCCCTTGGAAGCAATTTTTGGAAACAGCATCACCTTCGGCGAATCCGGAAAGATAACTGGTGCTAGGGCAATGATGCAGGTGCGTGTCTGTTCATACTGCAGATGTGTATGCTGACGCGTGCTACGATGGAGGCGTCACTTTTTTGCGTTTTTTTTTTTCTGAATGGCAGGGCTCCTTAACCCAAAATCGTCGGCATGTCATTCTCGTTTTGCAATCTGAATGTTTTGTATGCCTAGGCCATGGGTTTGTTCATCGGGATGCGCTTTTTGTTTACACAAAATAAAGATTGTGGGTGAAGCACAGAGCTCCCTAAGTCACGAGACTCAGAAAAAAGCAGGTGCACCTCTATCGTAGAATGTGTCTGCTACTGTTTAGAAAACCCGGCTACCCATCATCATATTCGCCAAGCCGCGATACGACTCTCGACCAGTGTTCACTTCGTACTACAGTAAATCAATAGACGCGTCCTACGATAAAGGTACCACTTTTATATGAAATGTATTCTGATTGACTGGGTTCCTTACGCCACACTCGTCCGGAATTTCATTGGTGTTTTTGGAAATGTGTTTGGTGGTATACATAGGCCGTATGATCGTTCATTGTGACTACTGCAATTATTCTCTAAGTCGGTTTTTGGGTGAGGTATAGAGCTCCCCAAGCGAGGAGCCTCATAAAATCAATGGTGCACCGATACCGTAGCATGCTTCTACGCATTAATTAATTTACACGTCCGAAGGAAACGATATTTGCCCAGGCATACACAGTGAACGGAGTGCATGGTGATTCGTGCGACAATGACGTTCTTGCTCGCGTGAAGGAACATTTTTGTTGCCGTCTGACGCTGTCTTGGTGGACGGGGTGTGCGATGGTCGAGGCGCATCACAACATCGTGAAGCTCCTCTCTCGTGGAGATCTACCCCCCATCCAACAACCGCCGTTCTGAAAAAAACATGTACACTTTACCCGATGAATAACGCCTCCTCTCAAGTATATAACATGGTTAATGGTGAAGCGCACAAATGGGGTTGCCACGATATTGGGCAATTCCTCCCTTGAGATGCACTGCCAGTCAGAAATATTTGGACCAAACATCGCTTCCATTGTCATAGCACGTGCCGAAGGCTGACAGCTCGCCCAATCGCGCGATTATCAGCGCTGGTGTGTCGCTGCGCCCTGCGATAGGCTAACCGGAATGACAAATGCTTGATTGATTGGCTGTAGGGTGCTACCAGGATAGGCACTGGGCTACCGATTGATGTGACCACGTAGGCCAGTCGGCAGCACACATGTAATTCGAAGTGGTTATGTAGGGATCGATACTTATTTCGTCGGCATTTACCTCCGCGGCGACTAAAATGTAGGCACGTCGGGAGCGCCCAATGTTCCACCGGAGTCCCCGGCGGTGAGGTAGGCAAACCTCGTAACCACTACGTGCGGTCAATTTCCCGAGTCCAAGACCCCCCGAGTGCATAATTGTATATACTCAGAGGCACTAATTCTAGGGCAAAATTGACTGGCTAAAAGCGCGAGAGCGTGAGTTAGTAAATTCCATGAAAATCGACGAGTAGTTTCAATGCTTTACCCTATCTTCGATGTCATTGAAGGCGCGTGGGAGGGAGACGGGGAGACACGTACGACCACGACTTGTCCAGGAGGCCGCTGGGAACAAAATTACTAACAACGACGTGGTCTGTACAGTAAAAATGACAATTAAAACCAAAACCAAAAACAGCAACAACAAATATATAATTTCAGGTTTGGTAATGGTCCGGTCAGCATTGAACTTCAGCTCCCTCCCTCTCGCGTCGGACGGCTCTGGGAGACAGAGCGCGTGCAGATCTTGTTTGGCGCAGAAAAAGCGAAACCTCGTCCGGGAATTGACCACCCTCGTCTTTGGCTAACACCCGACGACCTTCCGGCCAAGGTACCCACGGGGCTCAATACGCCAGTGGGTGGCACACCATAGCCAACAGTGTCTATGGCGTGACACTCGCCTGTGTGAGATGGACCAGACGCTCCCGCTGATCCCTACGCCTGTCTAAGTTCCAGCTGGCGACGCGTGCAACGATAGAGGTAGTACTTTTCGGACTTTTGTTTCTGAATGACGGGGGCTCCTTAACCAAAAATCGTCGGAATGAATGTTCTTTTTTTTCCAATCTGATTTTTTAGATACCTAAGCCATGGGTTTGTTCATCGGGTTGCACTTTCAGTTTACTCAAAATCATTTTTTGGGTGAGGTTCAGAGCTCCTCAAGTGAGGAGCCTCAGAAACAAACTGGTGCACCTCTATCGTAGCATGTGTCTGGTGACCCAGGCAAGGGCAGGGAGGGCACCTATAGAGGGCACCTATAGGGACTCCTTGTTGAGCAGCTCAGGCCCTCTCCCGCCAATGCCTACCGCATATATTTTTTGCCTGCCGTAGGCTTTTGTGTTTTTTGGTTGCGCGAAATTCACCGCCGTGGAAGTTATTATTGCGTTCTCATTCTTGAGCGAGGTACAGGACCGTTAGTGCTATGTGCCTAATTCCGGTCGTGAATGTGGGCGGACGCGTGCCACGATGGAGGTAGCACGTTTTGGCGGAGACAGTTTCTGGATGACGGGGCTCCTTAACCCAAAATCGTCGGAATTTCGTTCTGTTTTTTGCAACAATTTTCGATTTTTTACCTAGTCCATGGGATTGTTTCATCGGGTAGCTTTTTTGTTTTTCCCCAAATCAGTTTTTGGGAGAGGCAAAGAGCTCCTCAAGTGAGGAGCCTCACAATAAAAATGGTGCACCTCTACCGTTGTATGCGTCAGGGTGCCCCCGCCTACCGCAACCCAGGTCTGGGTGGTGACGCCAGCGCGTGTTTGCGGTTGGAGCTCTACGCCCGTTTATGTTCCTGCCGCCCATTGGCATCGGTGTGTTGAAACGACGTGCTTCGTTGTTTCGTTCCCGCTCGCCACCAGAATTATCAGCTGCAGATAGACCTGTTGTCGACGGCTAACGCAGACATTAGCGACTGGCAGGCAGAGTTCCAGGAGCTTATGGGGGAGGAAGCGAAAAAATCCGATGTTTTCAACATCAAGTACTTTACTGCGAGATCAATCGGTGACGCATTGAATGAGAGCTTGTCCGGGGAGCTCTATCTCTTCGTCATTACCTGTAAGTGGTATTTGCAGAAGTGATCGATATTCCTGTGAGTGGAACAGCCAAGGCCAGCAATCTGTTTCTGGTGTAGGATTGTTTTATATAAATATAATCGATTGATGTACCTACTAGTAGTACAGTACCAGCTCGACCAGAGCAGCGGCTGTGAATGAGGGCTCGACGGGCGAGTTCTCCCTCTCCGTCGTTAACCTTTGTAACTGATCATTATTTAAGTGGTCGTTACTTGTAAATGGAACATGCAACGTTAGCAATACCTTTCTTAGGGTTACTTGTGTGATTAAACCAATCGGTTCATCTGTCTACACATGGGTCGACTCCAGCACAGGCCCACGAATATGAGATAGCGGTAGTACGTTTTGGCAAAAACACTTTCTGAATGACGGGGCTCCTTAACCCAAATTCGTCGGAATATCTTTCTTGTTTTGCAATATGAGTAATTTTTATACCTAGGCCATGGGTTTGGTCATCGGGTGAGGTGTAGAGCTACTGAAGTGAGGAGCTTCAAAAATAAAATGGTGCGACTTTACCGTAGCATGTGTCGTGAAATATCTCAGTAAGAGCGTTAGGCTCGTTTTTGTGGATGCCTAAGACATTTGGGCTTACAACTAGCGCTTGGCAGCAAGCGCCACTCTATACTATATTAGGTGCTGGTATATCACAGACTATTCTCGAGGTTGCCCCAAGGTTGGTGTCACAGTCAGGTGGCAGGCCTCGCTCAGATGAAACATTTCTTGTTGGCGAGGTCGTGCTCTAGCTCGGGGTTTATGTAGGCTGGAGGCCTTGCCCGCCCAATGCTTGGTGGAACACATGGAACGCAACCCTCTCCCCTTTCCCCAAAGCCGTTTCGAATGCCCCTGTGCTCTTCACACACACATTCACGCCATTCCGACCGCCCCGCCTTGCTCTCCACGCGGTGTTAAAGACGCCATCATGATTACGTTTGTGATGATCGCTATCGGCCGGTGCTGCTCCGGGCCCGTTCGTTGCCGAAGCTGGCTCGGACTGGGCGGTGTAATGTCCGTCGTGGCTGCCGGTTTGGCCGCCTATGGCTTCCAGAGCGGCTTAGGTAAGGCTGACTGTGTTTCTGAGAGTAACGTCCCTGTATCCTATAAAACAAAGGCTACGGTGAGAGGTTTGTCCGCATTATTACTACCGAATATAGGGATTTGGTTCTGTTCCTCGCCCACAAACTGATGTTCATATATATATATTGCGTAACAGTACTTTCCATGTGCACATCGCGAAACCTGAAAGCACCAAAGCTTTTTAAGATTGGAAAGAAACGGTGTAGCCACACGTACGAGTTCTAAGCGCGACGCCTCCTCTACTAGCATAGCCGCGGTCAGCATTGGGTTTACTGTTGGTGCCTCATTTTCGTCGCAATGTCACAAACCGCACTGTGGCTTCGGCGCACCTTGCGTCCTGCAAGGAGGACAGTAACTGGTATCTCATCTGCTTATGCGGCGCATGCTATGATAGAGGTAACACTCTTTGGCCGAAACGTTTTGTGAATGACGGGGCTCCTTGACCCAAAACGCATCAGAAATTCATTCGTTTTTTGGAAACGGGTTTCGTTGTGTACCTAGGCAATGGGATTGTTCATCGGGGAGCACTTTCAACTTTCTACAAAGATCAGGTTTTGGGTGAGGTTTAGAGCTCCTCATTTAATGAGTTATGTACCAAAACCAAACGCTGATTGTGAAAAAATACTGAAAGTGCAACCATATTGTATTCAATCAACCTACGTTTGGTAGTTCCTCACTTCAGAAAATCCTTCGGTCGGAAATGTTTTGTCTGTCGAAATGTACTATCTCTGTCGTAGCACACGTCCGGTCGACGATATCCGACCGATCGCCCTTGCGCGTTCACTCATGACGGTGACAGGCGTACCGTTCACGATCCTGGCGAAGGTGTTGCCGTTCATCCTCATCGGTATCGGTGTCGACGACATGGTGAGATATAGCGGGCCAGCAGCAAGAATCTATACCCCGCCCAAATGCTCGTGTCCGCCACGCTCGGTCGCGTAGGTCTAAGGTTGGGATCGGTTATTGACTGTAAGGTTTTTGTTACGACGTTCCTCGAGATGTTGGGTGTCGACCTGTAAGTATCTTGAGACATCTCGACGCACATATATATACCGACCCCGGGAAGATATCACTCATTGAAAGCCTTGTGTTTCGAATTGCCTCGGGAAACTCGTACTTAGACCTGTGAGTATCTTAAGACAACGGGATAGATGTACGCTTTGATAACGAGAAGATGTATGACCACCTTTAGCACTGGTCGCGAGTATTCTCTCACGGGTACGTCGTAGTCGGACGCGACTATCCAAAACCGGTTTTGCAACCTCCGAATACCACACACAGGTACCTGGTAAGACGCGTGCTACTATAGAGGTAGCACGATTTGGCAATAATTGTGTCTTTCTGAATGACGGGGCTCCTTACCCCAAATTCATCGGGATGTCATCCTTGCTTTACAATATGAATACGTTTTATACCCAGGCCATGGGTTTGGTTGCCGGACCGCACTTTTGGTTTACTCAAAACAAGCTTTCGGCCGAGGTATGGAGCTCCTCAAGCGAGGAGCCTCAGAAAACAATTGGAGCACCTTTGCCGTAGTATGCGTGGTAACGATTAAGGCACGCGCGTGCCACAGTGCGGCGAGGTGCACGGAACGGAAGCTCTCCACGATGCCGTTGTATTGGACCACCGTGCATCGTCCGAAGAAGAACCGTGCTACTAAGGCGTATCGCTATGTAGGAAACAATCCGTCGCAGGAGCTACTTGCATTTAAGACTATCACAGAGTAAAGTGCACCTGTTCCTCCTAACTCTCCGGCGTGCTATCTTCGATCACTGAAGCGGCCCCGACGCTAAGTGCATGTTTTCGTATCCAACCACGGCAGGGGCGGCGCTTTCAAGGCCATATATTCAAGCGGCTCAGACGTACCTACTCACGCGAGCAGCTATCCCTTTTGCTTTGTTATATTTTTCGCGACACGCTTCGCCATGGAAAAGGTCGTTGCGCTGCACCAACAAAACGGTCTAACGGTCGTTATTGAGAGAGATGGCTGGGCTGATCGCACTATTACGGGGGGTCATAGTGATCAGGACCAAATATGGTTAGTAACAACAGTGGAATATATAGGTTTTTGTGCGTATCGTACGGTCCTGATTACTATGGCCCTCCGTAATAGTGACGACGCCTGCTACGATAACGGTAGCCCTTTTTGGCAAAATGGTTCCGGAGATAGGAGATCCCTTGACCCAATATCATCGGAAAGAAATTGTTGTTTGCCAATGTTATTCGTTTTATACCTAGGCCATGATATTGTTCATTGGGTTGCACTCTAGTCTTTCTCTTTGTGTTTGGGTAACGTGCAGAGCCCTCTCACGTGAACATCCTCGGAAACATCCAGTGCTCCTCCACCGTACAACTAGTAGCATGTGTCTGACCTACTTCGAGTATACCCGGTAGTGAAAATGAGGTTACCCCCGTACCGTACCTCGGGGTGGTTTGCTTGGACTATACGGTACGGTAAGCTGGTGTCGCTGTCGCCGCCAAGCTTGGGTTCATTCGCCGCGAATTTGGGGTTTGGGGTGTGGGCAAACGTTATTACCAGGAATTTATTTGATCGAATCGCAAGCTGCCATTCGCTCTAAAAATACTCTACTAGCGTGCTTCCGCGGCGTTTAACGCCCGTCCCTTCTCGTGCGGATGCTCTTGTCTACTGGGCGAAAGTTCGTTATCCTGGCCGCGTTCGACCACACGGACCCCGACCTGCCAGTGGAAGAGAGGGTGGCCCTCGGACTCAAACGCTGCGGCGTCTCTGTCACCTGTGAGTCGGTGCTTTTAAGCTGCTTTGTTGTTGATTTGTTTGAGAGTGCGCCGTTTGATGTGAGGAACCAGGTTCCAACTCCGAAGTTGCGCCACATAATCGCCAGCTGGTCGTTGACGATGCCCTTGGACGAGGGCCGTTCTCCGAGACATTCCTTGTCTGATTACGCTAGATCACTGCCTGCTAGAAGCGTGGGCCCATGCGCGGTGTGGTGCTTCAGCGTTTCAGCGTCTTTCTTACCTCACCGCGACACCTTGCCCACCTCTGCCTCCCCTCCCCTCCCCCCCTACCCCTGTCTCTGGAAGTGACCACCCCAAAAACCGAATATATGCATTCGAAGCTGTCATCCGCTATGCAAGAAAGTACGCACAAGGTTCGGAGTCCGCCTCACAAGGGGTTCTTAGTAGGATGCAGCTCACTCTTCATGCGACTCGCCGAACATCTCAGGGCGCTTCGCGCTTGGTGCACGCGATGTCTGCCTGGTCGGTGAAAACCCGACGTGCTCCGTCCCGGCATTGTAGGGATGCGAGGGTCAATGGCCATATATGACTACGGTTATGCATGAAATGAGTACACCCACCCCCCCTGCCTGGTCGGTGAAAACCCGACGTGCTCCGTCCCGGCATTGTAGGGATGCGAGGGTCAATGATCATATATGACTACGGTTATGCATGAAATGAGTACACCCACCCCCCCCTCGCTGGGGATGTGGCCGTGGGTTTTCGGCGTTTGGCGCTTTCCGGATCCTGGCGACCAGGATTCCCCTGCTTTTCCTTTTTCTTGACGTTTTCCCTGGCTTCGTAGCCTCGCCGTTCAGAGATGTGGGAGTGGGTTTTGAGGAGCCGCATCTTCGACTCATGTTCTAGTTCGTGGAACCCGGTTTCCCCGAATTTACCCATATTCCTGCTTATACGGCTCATCAGAGTGGGCTAGTGTTATGGTATTACCTTGGAGAGGACGGCAATTACCTGTATCACCGGGTAATTGGGACGTTATGGCATATTTAGGAAGGCGTTTCGTGTAAAATGATGAAGATACCAGGTGGAACTAACCACCTGGGTTTCAGTCTTCCATCCGGCTAATGATCTCATTAAAGCTGCCCGACTTCTGTCTCTTAAGCAACGAACACACGTGAGTAACCACGGCATAGGCTGACCTGCATAGAGGTAGTCTGTCCCCTCTACCTGATATCGTTATAAAAGCCCAGGGAAGGCCCCGAAATAGTAATCAGGGAACTGACATTTTCCTGGACGCCTGTCTACAGCTGCTTCGAGTATTCTCGTGTCAAACACCGAGTATGATACATACAACACCTGTAACAGAACAATTGGTTGTATAATAGGTCTTGGCTCTCCGGCCGAACAAACAACTTGTATTTCGAGATGGAGATTGCCTCGAAATCACCGCCTAAACAAACCTGTTGTTGCGGAAAACACAAAATTGCAGGCATGCGTTATTTTAGGGGGGGGGGGGGGGGCGCGTAGCAAGAAGTGCGGACATTAAGGAGATTCCAGGAAACAGTTTTGATGTCACCTATATACCGTATCAACTTTTATTGCCATCTATATACGGTAGCACTTCTACAACCACTATTAATACCACCATATTAATTAATACCAGGTACCAGGTAGCAATAGAGACTAACTAATCCGCTCACAACACAAAAGCAGTGGGAGACGCAACAATTCAGTCCGCTGGAGTTTTGTGGCTGCGGACCTCTCGTAAAAAAATACCCGACGGTTAGGACTCTGACTATGGGTAGCTTACATTCCGTATCAACGGCGTAATCTCCAAAGCAGTATATATGAGCATGGAATATTTGTAGAAACATGAGACATGACCTGGAAAGTTGTCCCGACAGACTGGCATCCGAGCTGGACTCTTATTCCGCCACTCCAGCAGTACAACTGCTCTGGAGGTAACTCAACAAGGGGGCGAGACACGTTCGAAAAAGGTTGGGCTTCTCATACGAAAGCTCCTAAGGTACATCGAAACCCATTATTAATAAGTCGCCAAATACGAAGCGAGCTAGAGATGGATGGTCGGGTATTGGCGCCGAAGGCCGAAAGCTTTGGGATTGCTCTCTTCGTACTCGCAGGCGCAATACAAAAGTATAGCATCACTACTCGACAGAGACCTGAACTGGGGTACCATTCTGAAAAGAATCAATCGCCAACAAAAAAAATACCGATATTCCTAGCCGAACCGACCTGGTTGCAAGGGATACAGGTGGTCGGCGGCATCAAGGCCGCATGGGCTGGATAATAGGCCGCGATTGCAATCCCTAAATTAAATGGATCTCAGGCCGCGATTACGATCCCTAAAGTAAAAGGATCTCGCAGCTGACGTTTTTATAAACAATTAAAAAACACACAACAGCTGTGAGATCTAGGATTTCGTCGAAACTCATCTTTGCAAGCTGTGTGTGATACTCCGATCGCGCGTGTTACGGGTTGTGTATGTCCTCATGAAGGATATAGGTCGGCGACTCCCCTTATTACTAGTTAGCACCAGGGTCAACAGCAGTGTGATACGAAGACTGACGTTTTTCCAACATTGTAAAAAATCGTTGCATGCATGTGGAATTCCTAGCTACGTAATAATTCCGCTTTCCTAAGTCGAATCGATCCAAGAGGAGCTGATTAAAATATATATATATATTCCGAACCGAAAGCAATACCAGAAGATGCGAAAATTACATGCATTTTCTACATGCTACACGCATAACATGCTACATGCATTATTCAACATGCAAAATGCATTTTCACGATGATGGAGTACCTGCGCCAGTGACGAGTGATAAAAACGACAAAAGAAGCGCAAGACAGATAGTCGAAGAACGATTTTTTCAACAAGACTAACTTCTTGCAAAGCTCAGTATCGACCACTAATAAACCGGTCGAACTCACGGCCAACGTGCTTGAAATAAGCGGGCGTATTTGACAATATTCCTACAAAAAGTCTTACGACTTCGTGGGGGGCAGAGCGCAGGAACATCGGGCTGAACCACACCGTTTTCCTTTGCGAAAAAAAAAACACCGCTAGCGACGGTCCACCGTCAGCGGGCGACCATATTGGCCGCCAATTACTCGGGGATTAAACGGGGAGTCGGACCGCTGAAAACCCAGAACTCTAACGAAGGACATTGGCGCATACCCAGACGCGTTCTGCGGTAAGGGTGCACCGAATTTTCAGAGGGTTATTAGGGTGTTTGCGATCTCAAAACTCTTTTGGGTTGGATAAAATGTAAAACTATTCTTGAAACCGACGAATTTAATAGCCCATGGCCAACCAACCAAATAAAAAATTAGGTTGGAAATTGAAAAGATGGTAGGAAAAAAAACAACTAACCTAATAGCGGGTTTGCGGAATACCAAATTTGGTTGGGTAGGAGTTGGGTAGGAAACATATAGTAATAGTATTGAAACCGCCAAAATCACAATCCAAGGCCAACCCAACCCAAGAAAAAATCAGATAAAAATTAGGTTAGTTTTTTCAATTTCTTACCCTTTTTTTCAATTTCCACCCTACGTTTTTTCTTGGGTTGGTTGGCCTTGGGCTATTGAATTCGTCGGTTTCAATACTATTTATACATTTTTTCCAACCCAAGAGAGTTTGGAAATCGCAAACACCCTAATTTTTTTCTGAGTTTTCTTGGGTTGGGTTGGCCTTGGATTGTGATTTTGACGGTTTCAATACTGTTATTATATGTTTCCTACCCAACTCC
>JAYJMJ010218273.1:0-15733 GCA_036873875.1 Laminaria ephemera
GTACCCGCTCCAAACACGTGATCAGATAGGGTGTGGGTAAGATACGGATTCAGCATGACTTCAGAAGATATGGCTTGCGAATCGTTTTCGACGGGTAGACTCGGCGAAACAATGGAGTGTTCGGTACCGAAACCAAAATCTGTATCTTTGGAACCGCCGGTCATGATGCAACATGTAACACACTGACGTTAAAGGAAACAGATACGTAGATCGTACCAGATACCTTCTTTGGCTTTCGCGGAAAAAATTGAAATTTTCATTTTTGCGTATGCAAGGGTAAACATACGATCTGCCCACAATGAAGTTCGTAGCATGAATTATAACTCTGTGGACTCCAGCACGCTGAGAACTGTTGGCATGGCAAGAATGTGACTACCGACAGTATTCACCAGGAGGGTTGTACCCGCCCCAAACACGAGATCGGATGGGGTGTGGGTAAGATACGGATTCAGTATGACCCCATAGATATGGCTTGAGAATCGTTTTCGACGGGTAGACTAGGCGAAAACATGGGATGTTCGGTACCGAAACCAAAATACGTATCTTTGGAACTGCGGGTCACGGTGCAACATGTATCACGTGGACGTTTAAGGATATAGTTACGCAGCTCGTACCAGATACCAGTTTTAGTGCTGCACCGTCGCCGGCTGGGTGGTGCAGAGTGTGTGTGTTCTTCACCTTAAAAATTATATTTCCACCCGTCTACATCCAGCACAACCAGTGTCCGTGCCGATGCCTCCAAGAGAAACGAGCTCTGTGGTCACAAACTACAAGACAGAAATACAAGTCGCAAATAAAGCAAGGTGATTTGACCATGCAAAGCCAACAGCAATGAATACGAGGGCGCAACACATGAAAGCCACCACACCAGAATATGTTTGCAAGGAAGAAAAAACAGAAGAATTAGATGGAAGAAAAAACAAAAAGGAAAAAGGAAAGAAAGAGGGAAAAAGGAACGCAGGGAGGAGGGAAAACTACTCAGGAAGAATTACCGACAGCTTTCACCAGGAGGGTTGCACCCGCTCCAAACTCGTGATCAGAAGGGGTGTGGGTAAGATACGGATTCAGTATGACTTCAGAAGATTTAGCTTGCGAATCTTTTTCGACGGGCAGACTCGGCGAACCAATATGGGGTGTTCGGTACCGAAACCAAAGCCTGTATCTTTGAATCTGCGAGTCATGATGTAGCATGTAACACATTTACGTTAAAGGAAATAAGATACGCTGTACGTAGCCCGCATCAGATACCTTCTTTGGCCGTCGCGGCAAATATCGAAATCCTCATTTTTGCGTATGCAAGGGCAAACAAACCATCCGCCCAGAATAGAGTTCGTAGCGACAACCAACTATGTGGGGACTACTCTACGCTGAGAACTGTAGGCATGAAACAAGTTGAATTGCCGATAACTTTCACCAGGAGGGTTCTACCCGCCTGGACCTCATGACCAGATAGGGTGTGCGTACGATGCGGATTCTGTATGACCCAAGAGGATACGGCTTATATGTCTTTGTCGACGGGTGGAGTCTGTGAAAACGTTAGGGTGTTCGATACTGAAACGAAAATCTGTATGTTCCGAGGCGTGGGTCGTTATATGGTACAACAAGTACAGAGGCACGTTGACATCAAAGGATATAAATACGTATGTAGCTCTAGCAATGTGTCACCTGTCGGACAGATTATATCGCTATTTCAACAGTTAGATACGTTTGGACAGATAGATCCCTGAACTACCGAGAGATCTGCGAGATCTAGATCCTTTCTTCTGGGCGGATCTGTAACATCGGCATGATCTAGCACATGTTTTCCGTCAAGGAGCAACGTGGTCTTGATCTTCCACATGTGGTTGACACGTGGGATACGTACCACACGTCGCTTTCACACACGTTTGCTGGGTGTTATATGATCGACCTGAAGGTTGCAAATCAAATCGCCGATTAGGAACCGTAGGATCTTCATGATCTAGCTCATATTTCCTAGGTGGGATTTGTACAACGTAGATCCTTCACCTACCTTTGCAAGGGCAGGGGCAGTAGGATGCAGCTGTTGTACACATATTTGCCTGGGTGGGATCTGTATGATACACCTCTTATATTACACACGCGTTTGCGACAATGGGATCTGTAAGACCTGCACGATCTGTAAGACTTGCACGATCTTGATATGGTTTCAATATTGGATCAACGGATACGAGTATATTAGAAACTCTATCTTCAACACTGAATGATGGGATACGATATTTATTGGCTGCGATCGTACCTTTTCTACGAGACATCTACGAAATCCTTTAGGAGAACGCAGTTAGCCAACTCGAGTTCGGAGAACAGCAAAGATTCTATAACGAGATCGGAGGTTTCTCTGTGTGGAATTTCTGTCTATACGAGATATCTACGAACTAATTTGGGAGAACAGAGTTGGCCAGCTCGCGTTGGCAGAAAACCTTAGAATGCCCAGAGTTCAAGCCCTCCACATCCTGTACAAGACAAGATAACACAAATACACGATCACATACATATTGTACCAGGTACGGCATGTCGTATCTCCACCGCTGTTGTTCCATAATCTCGTGAGCTGAGAGTTTCCCGACACGTTTACGAACGGGATGAGCTGCATCGTTGAGAGCTGAACAACATATCATGTTCCGGGCTGTGGGTTGGACGGCCTAGTTCTTACACACGTGTTTGTCTGCGCGCGAGCTACGTGATCTCTTGCGCAGCCCATGCTTTCTAGGGTAGGGTCTGTATACCACCGCTCTTCTATACACTTGCCGGTGGGGGTTATATATGACACGACTCTTTCACAAACGTCGTCTTGGGTGGGACCCGTACACGACAGATCTTGCACGCACATTGGCCGGGTGGAATCTATACGATTTGCACAATCTAGATTATCCTTCCTGGTGGGATATGTGGGATCTGCATGATCCGCACAGGTTTTCCTGGCAATGTCTGTACAACACGGCTCTTCCACACGCGTTTTCCTTGTTTTATCTGTAGTGACGGCTCTTGCACACACCATTTCCGGGTGGAATCAACAGGATCTGCATGATCTAGATCATGTTGCCCGGGGGGATCTGTGGGACCGGCACGATCTAGCACAAGCTTGCTCGGGTGAGATTGAAGGGTCTATATCCTTCACACATGTTTGCAGAGAGCTGTCTACAGCAATCTAGATATATTGTACAGCGTGTCATACAGGAAACTGCGGGATCTATATGATCTAAGCCATGATCTGTCTGACGCGTGTATAATTGCTACCGTCACATAGACTATAGTAATACACAGTTTGAGTCGACCTTACAAGGCTACGAAAGTGCTTGAATATGATGCAGTGAAAGGCGGCACGGTGCTCATTGCCGCATGAACAAAAGCCTTCTGGAGTTGTGGGTGCACCTTGAGTGTAGTGTAAGGCTTGATGACAAACCTGGTCAGGCGGCTAACCAACGGCCAAAACATTCAACACTCTAAATTCCGTATTAGGCATCTTAGAGGGCTGCTACGAGTATCACGGCATGTATTTACCTGGTATGATCCTTCCCGTCCCTTCTAATGTCTATGCACGTATTCTCGAGCTCCCTGCCTTAACCTAGCTCAGGTCATCAGCAATTTAGAGGCCACCCCGTAGTAGTGCCGGTATTCGCACTACTGCGGGTTCCGTCTGTGCCAAGCGATTACACCGGCACTATAGCGGGCAACCGGCACTATATAGAGACCACTACGGTACACGTATTATCCAGCTCCTTAACATAGCCTAGATCAGGTTCACGGCACTATAGAGGCCATCCCGCAGTAATACCGGTATTGGCACTACTGCGAGTTCCGTCTGTGCCAAGCGATTACACCGGCACTTTAGCGAGCAACCGGCACTACTAAACCGGCAATATATAGAGACCACTACGGTACACGTATTATCCAGCGCCCTACCTTATCCTATAGCTCAGGTCATCGGCACTATAGAGGCAATCCCGCAGTAGTGCCAGTATTAGCACTACTGCGGGTTCCGTCTGTGCCAAGCGATTACACCGGCGCTATAGCAGGAAACCGGCAGTGCTCAACCGGCACTATATAGAGACCACTACAGTACACGTATTATCCAGCTCCTTAACTTAGCCTAGATCAGGTTCACGGCAATATAGAGGCCATCCCGCAGTAGTACCGGTATTGGCACTTCTGCGAGTTCCGTCTGTGGCCAGCGATTATACCGGCACTATAGCAGGAAACCGGCAGTACTCAACCGGCACTATAGCGAGACCACTACAGTGCACGTAATCCAGCTCCTTAACTTAGCCTAGATCAGGTCCTCGGCACTATAGAGGCCATCCCGCAGTAGTGCCGGTATTGGCACTACTGCGGGTTCCGTCTGTGCCAAGCGATTACACCGGCACTTTAGCGGGCAAACGGCACTACTCAACCGGCACTATGGAGAGACCACTACGGTAGACGTATTGCCCAGCTCCCTACCTTATCCTAGATCAGGTCATCGGACCACGTAGAAGGCATTGCTTCCTCCCCCAATGACGGTGCCTGCCTTTGTGTTAAAATTCACGTTTCGGCGTTTTTGCCTTCGTCGACTCCCGTCGAATTGAGCATACACACGCTATACGCTTTCGGCGTGTATATGTAAACGGAAACCACGCGCCTTGGAGTGGCTCGAATTCACAAATGCGACCAGTTTTGGAATTACGAGGATTGCCACGAGACAACCGGCGTTGCTGGCGATATATCGAATGTTGCGTTGTACTGAACTAGCTGATACTAGTCCTGGTACCATGTACTGCTGCTACGGCTTGGTTTGCGTTTGTGCGGCATCCGTATAAAAGCAATATCGAGTCTCTGTCTGTTGTGGTCGTGCTCGACTCCCCTCGTCTGTCGCGCTGCTTCCTTGAGGCGCACCAAGCGTGCTGGGTATGTCACTTGACTGAGTGTATATCGAGGTTCCCCCTCTCAGCAGCAGAGTGATTTTTCTACCGCCAATGTCAACACCGATCGCATGCTCAGCGCAAGCTCAAAGGAAAGTATACCAACTGACGTACTTTCGACGTACGATGGGATACACATTATCGCCTATTCATAGCGTACGTAAAGATATCACGATAAAATAGGTTGTCGCGGCAACAATAGTGTATTCTGTGGTCACGTACGTCAATCTACTGTCCGGGCATTTGATAGTCTGGACGATTTGCGGCGAGCGTAGTCAAGACCATACGATATTGACCCCGCCGCCAGTGTATACGTCTACTGATTTGTACCAGGTTTTAGCCAGTACATCGACTGTCTAATTATCTCGTCCTACACACCATACCCCTCGGAATATTTAACCCAATTTACTGGGTAGGCCTCGGTACTACAAAGTACGCCACTTCCAGGATATTTTACTTGTCTACAGTAAGTACCTCCAGGTGCGCACTGTCAAAATCATTGGTTGAATACATCTTTCCGGCATTGGTGCACCAGGAATTGTGGTCGTTATCCGGAAGATTCTGCCCGGTGTTAGGCTAGAGCTCTACGGTAACATTCACTTTCCGAAACATGCTGTCGTCGCGATAACACTCTGTCTGTTGCCCTGGCTCGAGAGAGTCCAGTGTTGTTGTGGTGTTCACAATTGATCGAGGTGGCTTTTCTCGCATGCACGGTTATCCGGTCGTGCTGTAATCCGATAGCGTTTCCGATCTTGCTGTGTCAGTAATTCCAAGTTTGAATATAGTGTACACTGCCGTCACGTTTACCACCTTACAATATACAGATGCGTCATTATTGCGGTGCGATCGTATTATCGTGTACCTGTTATCCGACATGGTTGCGGTGCTAATGCATTGGCGAAACCGTGTTTCGCCCTCAAAACAAGATTCGTACAGTAGCGCGTCGTGCGGTAAATTTCCACTGGATATAATCTTGCAGTAAGGTCGCCTCTTGGAATATACTATATGCTGGAGGGACACTTCCTCATCGTATAATAATGTGGCACGTTCTCAAATCCATTCGTACCTCATTGGCAGTATTAGGCACGGCTGCTGTTGTAGGTACTTTAGATATATCGCCACCATACATAGTCGACACGCCGGCCGTTTTCACCATTCTTTTGCCTGTACAACATACTATTGAAGCCATCTTTAAGAGCATGTTGCTGCCAACAACCGTTGGTACCGGAAGCGACGCCCCCCCCGTCAACATCCTGCACTGTATAATGTCGTTTGTGGTTCATCACCCTTAACGATTCGACACGACGAATGTTGCAGTAGTCGAAGGATTTTGAAGCGTCAGTGCTAAGAATGTGTAGCTACTGCTCGACAAACGCAACCTAACTAGTAGCGTTACGGTTTGCCGCTACTTACGAGTATGTTTGTTTACTATCCTTTCTAAGTCTTGCTAGGACATCCCGGCAATGCTAAACAGAAGACTCCGAACGGCTGGTAGCACGCACTGTAATTGATGGTGCAGCCGCGAGGTTGGGTTGTGAGCAAGACTACCCCCTATCGTCTGGCGAAGTATATCGTCGTTAATTATCTGTTTGTCACAAACCCTCCCTCTCTTACGGACGCATGCGATCTCCTCTGTCGGTTACGCAGGGTGCGTCTTGGATGCAGTCATGGAAGAAGTCGTGGAAGAAGAACCAAAATGAGTGTTGCGCGGATTACTTCCTCGAGTTCGACGCCGGCACCAAACTTCCCGATGGAAGCGCCAAACTGCCCGCCAGCTGGTGAGAGCGAACGTCAACGTATGTGTACTACGTATACAGCCACGATGGGTTTATGTGAAACTTTTTCTGTCGTCTCTTCGCCACAAGCGTCTTGCGCGCCAGTTTGTGGTTGTCTTTGTATCTTTGATCGTACTCTTTCTTCGAATGTGTACGAAACAATTATGTTACTGACCGATAACCTTTTGTCGCTTGAAACTTACCTGGTACCAGGTATATGGCAATAGAACCACGAACCTGCCTCTCGATTTGTTTTTGAGATTTTTGAGATTTGTAAATTTGACGCTACATCTATAGTAGATGAGGACGTGTGAGTGTTGGCAATAAGTACCTACCATGAACCAAATGGATATGCGCGCCTGCCAGGGTTTCCTATAGGGCATTCTGCCATAAAATTGCTATGCAAGCATCATACCGGTACCACTGCAAATAACCCTATCCTTGCTACAAGGATTGCCAGCCCAGAATACAAATGTTTGTCAACTGACAGGAGTGCTTGCGTGTGTCACCGGTTGATCTCAGAGTAGCTTCCACGAGCGGTGCCACTTCCCGTAGATGGTTTCCCCTCCAATATGCCATTTCAAGGAATGAAGGCGAGTGCAACACGTCTATCTCCGCCCTTTCCTGCTCAGCCGTTTCGTTTCTACTCCCGCCCCCCCCGGTTTGAAATACAGCATGGTCGAAGGCGCCGAGTGCCCCTACTACGAGGTCAAGGCCCCTTTACCGACACCTCTGGTGAGAAGAACAACAGCAGTCCGTTAAGATCGATGAGTTCCTTTGTGTATATGGTTCGACACGTCGCGGTCCTCTAGTGTCTTGGTGCGGGGAATGAATGCAACGAACGGTACGTAGCAGTCATCACAGAGATATGAACACTCTAGATACTATAGCACTTTGCCGGTTCCATCGATGGAGCAAACAGTACTACTCTTTGCACTTGACCTCCTCTGTGTAGTGTAGTGTATCATACGCAACATTTTGGTGGTCGATTTTGCAACGAATGTGTGCGTCGGATGACCGATACGTAGCATGCGACGATCCATGTCACGCATAGCCCCATCACCGCGATCGACACGACGAAAGCTTTTGAGACTGGAGGATATTTTCGTCGCAGCCTTCGCCTGCACATACGATGAGATAGATCTCTCACAAGAGCAGTAGTGTAGACTTCTCCCCCTATCCTTCGTTAACGCGTACCCCCTCTTTGAACCGGACCATCGCATACACAGCACACCTATGCATCGGTCGTACACTCAGTCACCACCGTATATACCTTGTGTTGCATTCCAACATTCCTCTGTACCAGGTCAACGACGCCATGGCCTGCATCGACATCGAGGGTTACACGAGGACAAGCCCCGCCGATGACGCCGACATCATCAACATCGTTAACGTCGACCTCCCCCTGTGCTCCGACGAAAGCAGTCACATGAGCATGGCCAGTCGAGCATGGTTGGTTTGGGTCTGGTTCGTTCGCCTATTCGTCGGTTCTCAATGCGTCGGGTCGTTATACACGGCCACGCTGCCGCTTAAGTACGGCGAAGAAGGACACAGGATGTTTGAGACCATGCCCTACCACCGACGCCTGATGGCCGTGACAACCCTCTGGGTGGTGAGTACTACTTGCACAATTTGGCAGATTTTGTCGCTGATCGACTAAGCGTGGATGGAAACTATATCATGAGCTGTAACCCGGTGGCAGGTGTTCTTAACGACGGTCACCACCCAGACTATTGTCACGGCCAGAAAAATATGGCCATGCGTGATGGTCTTAATGATGCAATGACCGTCGTTTCCATACTAAAAAATTAGTGCATGCATACTGAAGCACGGACGAAAAGGCCACCACATGTTCGAGATCATGACGTACGGCCGGGTCCTTCTAGCCAGGGCAAACCTCTGAGTGTTGGGGGCTTAGATTTTATAGCTCGATCAATACTGATAACGCTCGTTCGAATACAGCTGTGGTGCTCCCGGCACTGCTGACCCATATGTGACGGTGAGTTGAAACAATGTATTGTTGCATGCGTGCGTTGAAGCGGTGCTTCGCGCCAATCTAAACGCGTTTCGTTAGGAATCTTGGTATGTTGTTGCTAGCCCGAAGCTCTCAGGGCAAACTGCGTGGTTGGCATTTCGCGTTGTGTACTTGTCTTGCGCTGTAACGACACCAGCGATTGCATGTTGGCACACACATCATGTCTGCAGCAGCATCGACTGCCATTCAGCGCAAAGTTTTGAAGCAACGAAATATCGCCCCTTCTTACGATCATAGAAAGTTCACAATCTCTCTTCAAGGTAGTCATGGCCGCGCAATACAACGAGGGCAGCGTAAAACCCACTGGAACTACTCGTTATCGTAAGACTGCAATTTATGGAGTACTACTTACAGTATGTGGAGACGGTATCACTAGCGCCGAGTGAAAAACGTCCACCCCCTACCGTAATAGAACGACATATACCTGTGTTGCAACGTCGTTCGTTTCAAGCGACTAAACCCTGTTCTTGCTGTTTGCTGTTCTCCACCTAACCCCGTTGTGTCTGCAGGGAAGCGGCGGCGGCAGCCTGTTCTTCCTCGGCACAGATGTCTACATCATCCGCTGGATCTGCATCGCTCAGGGCACCGGGGAAACCGTCGTCTACACGGTGATCTTCGGAATTTACACGTTCATTGCCATGAGGTGAGCTGCTGCTACAGCGGAACGAATCTGGGTCATAGCAATCACATTTTCGGCGATGACGCTGGAAGGTCTACTGCTTGCGGGGAGTTTTGCGCATTGTCTTGATACGTATTATGCCTTCGTGTTACGTCAGGAATGCTGAAATAATACTACTCAAAATAGGTGTACACCACAAGTTTGATGGACAAATGAGAGAGGTCTGCAGTGTGCACACGGAATGAGCGCTGTCGGTTGTTTCCAGTATCGCCGTGGCTGCAAAATCTTTGCGAGCTTCATTGGCCACACCACCCGAAACAAAACCACAACGATGTTTGATAGGCGTTCGAAGTATACTAAGCGCTTGAACAGGTTCTGTAGGACTCTTCGGCAGTTGACAGAGCGCTGTAGCCGGTAGCGTGCGTCCGCTGCCGACTAAACGCCGATTTATGTTTATTAATCTATCGGTACAACCTGCAGCAATGCAGCAATATCTTTGGTGTAAGCCAGGTACACTACAGATACAGACACAACTAGGCGCCGTCTGAAACGTTCTGCAGCTCCACATCCCCAACCTGGCTTTTTTGTTTGCATCCGCCACGCGACTGCTACTGCAGGCCACTCCCGAACAGGTTCCCTAAGAAGGAACACCTCAACAGCGCCATCTTTACCCTGTTGAGGGAGTACTTCGACCTCGAGGTGGTCAACGAGTGCGGGGAGATCGTCACCGCGAACGACGAACACAAAGAAGAGTTTCTGCTGGCACAAATGCCCCACGCAGTGATGGTGAGAACTCGAAGTATCCCTTTGCTTGCGAGGTGCACAACAATTTGGGGAAAGGACAGTTTTCAGTGCTTGAGACGTGTTGTTGTTCTTCGGGCTGTTTGGACTACAATGCCGCGTTCGACGAGTTTGAGTTCGCACAGATTTTGGTAGCTGTGTCCGAATCTCGCCGTAGGTCCTGTGACAAAGTACTCAATATCTACTATCGTGTTCTACTTTTACGCGGCATTGGAGATTCAAGACAGTACGCTACTCTACAAAATTGATTAAATAGTTCTGGTCTGGTTTGCTCTGTTCTTAACATAACAAGAGTGATAACAGTTCGTCTTACAACGCACGCCCTCTGGGGGTTTCATAGCGGCTGATTGCAAGCAGTTACTACCATGTACATGTACTGGGAAAAGTGATCGTATTTCGTCTTACACCCGCACCCGCTAGAGGGTTTACAGCAGTTAATACCATAGGTGCGTAGTAGACCTTCGAGTGAGGTCGCTGGGCAAGAACTTAATGGTTCGTGACGCTCGAGACCCAACTATAGGGAGCGGGTACTACTAGTAACCTTTCAGTTTGAAACATCTGGAAGGCGCATGCAAGTGTATACATACGTGGTGCAGTATTGTACGTTGGGTAGTGAATATATTGGTTCACGTCATATGTTCAATTTAAGTAAAGTATTACCACGTGAGTTTCGAACCTCGTTTCATTTCGCTCCCACCAACAACTCAGCCGTATGGAGCCATCTTGGGATCGTCGGTGCTGCCGCAAGAGCTTCCTGGCCTCTGGCCTATCTCTGCTGTCGTCGCTACTGCGCTGATGTGGACCCCGGTTCTTCGGCACTTGATCAACATCCTTGGCGTCCGTGAGGCCGGAACTGCTTCGATCCTCCAGATGTTCGCCGACGGCTACCAGGTAAATATGAAGCTGGGCACAACAGCTTTGAACGAGAAAGGTGTTTTTGAATAAGATAATGTAACAGGCATATTAATGTTACGCTAGTTACCACACCACTACATACGAGCATCGGACCAATTACATGCGAAATAGAAAGCGATGCACTTGTACAAGGCCAGCACAAGGCATGCCCGGCTAGCCCTGCTCGTGGCGTGGCAATGTTTAAACGGGTGTCATGTTCCACATACCTGCCGCAGTATGCAAAAATGAAAGCGGCAGGCGTGAACGGCCAATCCCCTCGCTAATGCCAAATGCTTCTTCCAATGTCGACCGGTGGTTTTGCGAGCAGGCAGTCGGGGTTGTGACCGGCGGAATAGCCGAGATGTTTGTCTCGCTGCAGAGGGAGGCGCTCACCTGCATCCGTCGGGGATTTGCGCACATCGCGATCCGGGTGAGGAGCAGCTAATGAGCGTAAAGCAACTATACAATGTTACCTTCGGAGTATTCAAACAACGCTGAACACACACGTGCCGTCGTTCCGTATGACTGCCCCCTTCGTAAAAACGGTTCCTCGAGACACGTGATCGGCTAACACAATGTAGACACATCACCTTGCCACACCTCGTGGGCAATAGTTTCGCTTTGTATCGGTGATATGGTTTAGAGTTTTGAGGCTACTTCCGAAGTGTTAACAATTGATAAGGTGCATAGGATTTATTTACAATTGCATCTGACATGTCCAAATCAAGCTAGCGGAAGATCGGCCACCGTACTGCAGACATTGACGCGGCAATTGTTTATGTTGAAAACGTTTTCATCAAATGATAATATCGTCGCCTTTCCCCCGTGCGTTGCAGGGGGGGCGCAGCATTATCATCATCTACGTGTTCGGCGTCTCTCGCACGCACACCATCGTCCCGGGCTTCGACAACCGGTTCATCAAGGAGTGGTCGCGCAAGGTAAGCAAGCGTCTCTGCTGTCTCTATGATTTACGTATTAGATATGAAAGGCCTTCAGGGCCGCATTAAACACAGATACTACAACCCGTACACAAAACATTTTAGGTTGGCGCTGACAACGTTCCGGCTTACCTTGATCAATCGATCATGGTCTCGGTCCGTCGTGTATAACGCCAAGCATGTTGAAGACAGCTGACCTATCGATCACTCTCAGTTCACTGATATGCACCGACCGGCGTCCCGCTACGTGTGTCAAGTAATCAAATGGTTGCCGTGAATCCGCATAATTTCGTGTACTTGGAGTTGGTACCGGCACCTGTACCCAGCCACTATAAACTACAATTACGTAGCATGTACCTGGTAGCGGTCATCTCCAGATACATACACCGCGTGTCAGGTGTGCATAACAATTGGCTGAATCGTCAGCTCGTACATTGATCGTTCGTCGAAAAACTTTTTTTCAATATGCAAGCGACAACGGAACAAATTCCCTTGCCGCTAACTACGGTAACTGAACAACGTTTTTAGCTGAAAAAAACGTATAATCTACATTGAACACAATTTGACCCTAGACTTTTTGCAGTGCGCACGGGAGATCGTACCAATTGATTAGCAGCTGTAATGTCGTTCACAACCTATATCGACCCGGAAATAGAAGAAAAGGAATACCTGGTATTGATGCATATTCGGTTCCGTGGTACGGACCAACCGTCGCAATGTATACAGCATTTATCCCGCATAAGGGAACTGTACAAATTATGAGGGTATATATAAACGATCGTGACGTGCCCGAATGGCTTCGATGGCGAGCACAGCACGGCATAGAGGTTGTGGCGAAGGTCATCTACGTTTCATAGGAGATCCAAACCGTTGTTCCTAGAGGTTTATGATCTTAGACTTTGTAAACGAATAACCACTTCTTCTGCCGTCCTCATCGTGTTCGCTGCTACAGTAGTGATGAGATGCACCACACAAGCTGACTACAGTTCGGATCATGCCTTCAACAAACAAGAGTTCAATAGTTGCCACCGTCATCTCTCCCCATGCACCAATTGTCCTCTCGCGCGATTCCCTATCAGCTGAGGGTCCCTCTCATCCTCTTCAGCGGAGCATTCATGGTCATCCCTCACCGCCAGAAGCTGAAGATGGTGATCGGCAGGTATGTTGTGGTGTACGCTGTACTCCTAACATTTCCTCGTGGTGTACGTATATGGTGGAAGACTCCTGTCTTCAGCCACGACATTTTGGACGACCTGTGCTCTACGTGGCTGCCGTAGAGAGACTCCCAATGAACATTGACCGTGTTCCGCATATGAAAATCGACTGCATAAACCACACCATGAAACTATTCGAAGGTCCCCTGAGCGCAATGTCTAGCTTTGTCTCCCGCAGTAGTCCAGATTGCACGATAACCCGAACTCAGGTATTTGCTACGGGTAGACGAAAGTACAAATAATCTTTGGGTTTATTAAAGGCGCTGTATACAACACTATCGTCTAGAGCCATGAAATTGATGGGTGTTCCAAACCTTTCTTTTACTCATGTATTCCGCTACAATGTAGACCGGCAGGTGTAGGGTGCAGGGGGTGTATGCGTACGTGTTTTGGAGTTGCTTGACCGTCGCAAAACCCGCCGAACCGCAGTCGAAAGACAGCCTAGGCGTCTGGCAGAAATGGTTACGCTATCCGTTGTAGTCGGGGGCCTTGTCTAATCACTTGTCGCGAGGGAATACTACAACTATTAGAGTAAGCGATTAGACGCTCGAGTGTAAACCCACACCACCGTGCTGTTCTGACAAGCGCGAGGACAAGATTATGATGGTCTATTTGCTCCCTCTTTTTGCTTTGATGTCGATACCATATTTTTTGTTGTTGCTGGTTTTTTTCGCAGGCCGATTGCTGTGGAGAAGGTGGCCGAGGGCGCGACCGGCGAGGACGCACAGGCGGTGTGCGACGAGGTCCAGGACGCTGCCATCGACATCTACGGCCGACACAAGCCCTTCTGGGAGAAGCGCCCGATCGTGTTCGAGAGGTGAATGGCAATCACCTGTCGAACCCCCGGACACCGGCTCCCCAAACCAGATCCGTCTATCGTTGCGTCATGCCTAGATCGTCGTCGTCCTCGACCTCTGCCGGCGACACAAGCTATTCTGGGGGCTGCACCCGACCGCGTTCGAGAGGTAGATGGCAACTACCTATCGTCAATACCGACATCGGGTCATCCGCTCCTCAAGACGGATCCGTCAACTGTTTGGGTCAGACCAAGATCGACTTCAGCACTTGACGTCTACCCTCACCGTACGTCAATGTAGTACTTGCGCCCGGCTAGGTTCGAGAGGTAGATGGCAACTACTTTGAGAGCCAGCAGACTTGTCAACACGGATACGCCACCCGTACCTTGAGGTGAAGGCTGAGGGTTTTCCTACCTCCTTTGCGTCAAGGCAAGGTCGAAGTTCGCCGTCATCCCGTCGAGCGTCGTGAGTCGCAGCACCCTGGCGGCTGAACGAAGTACGATGATGCGCGCGTGGTCACTGTCCGAACCAGTGCTACGCGGAAGGCCTCCTTTTGAATGCGCGGGGATTGTGCTGCCGCAAGCTCCCTGCCGCAATATTTGAGGCAAGGAGGGGGGTCTCCCGACTGAAGACACCTTCCTACAACACCAACCCTGGTATTTCTAAATACCACCCAAACATGAAATGAAATTCAAGTCAAACGATCGGGCACATAGCTCGTATCGACGACTCACTTATCACACATAGTGTCCACACCCTATCATCAGCGACCAGCCTCGTTTCGCACCTCGACGACAAACGGTATTGCCCGCTCCAATAAGCGCCTATTCCATCAATGAAGGAGTATGAGGGTCTACCATCGAGTAAACAGGAAGACACTTCCCTTGACGTCAACCAGACGTTTAGACGGCCACAGGAAGTACAACCGGTAGTGGTCGTGGTTTGAATTTTTGGCCCTTGCTTGCACACCCATCTCAAACAGTGGCGTGTTTGTTGTTCCTTATGTCGTACATCGAAGGTCCGGAATCGTCCGGATTGTTTCAATGACTTGTGCCACGATAGAGGTACCACTTTCTGGCCGAACCGTTGTCTGAATGACGGGGCTCCTTAACCCAAAATCGTCGAAGTTTCACTGCTTGTTTGCAATATGTTTCGTTGTAGACCTAGGCCATGCGATTGTGCTTCGGGTAGCACATATTGTTTTCCGCAAATCATCAGTGTTTGGGAGAGAGTTTAGAGCTCGTCAATGGAGGAACCTGAGAAGAACTTTGGTGCACCTCTATCATAGCTGTCGTCCATTCTACGTCGACGGCGTTCAGCCGGTAAACTATGAAGCGGTTTGCCACAGGTGGTTTTTACATTAAGCCATTTTACGGACGACCCGCATCTCGAGGACTAGGTTTGAAGAGCGACATTACCACATCAGTTTAGGTCATATCATGATGTTCTATGTTTTTCCGCGTGTGTCTCAAGCGTGGTGTCCATTTATCGATGGCTGGGTTGTTGCTGTTGAGCCCGCTGTTAAACCCGCGAAAAGCTGTGCTGTCTCGCTCGCCAATGATGTTGTTTGTTGTAGAAAGAAGCGAACCCCTCTCGACCCGTTCTCTCTCTCAGCAGCTGTATCCACTTCAACCCTTCATCTGATATTCTGCCGCTCTTCATGAAACGTAGCCAAACGCCACCCCTCCGTAATGCACGTGCAACCGCAGCAGCACTACGAAGTTGCACACATTGTGCAACAATG
>JAYJMJ010218380.1:0-15730 GCA_036873875.1 Laminaria ephemera
ATTTATTTGTTTATATTTATAACAGAATCGCCGTTCCCCGCTGCCTGAAACTGAAATATATACAAATGCCGTGAGCTATTGAGACCAACAGCATGCACTGTTTTTTGTTGGTTTGATAGATTCTTATTGGTATTTTTTGTCGTATTCTTGTTGATATTATTCATTATTCCTGGAGGTATTGTTATTATTCTTACTTGTAATTGTACTGTTATTGTTCTTATTCTTATTATTCTTATTGTTGGTGCTGTTATTATTATTATTGTTGATATTTTTATTGTTTTTTTAAGATTATTGTTATTATTATTTCAACTGTCATTGATACATTTATTTTTAGTGTTATAGGTATTGTTCTTCTTCTTCTAGTTATCTTCTTATCTTCCTATCTTCTTATCATTTATTTCCTTATCTTCTTACTATCTTATCTTATATGCAGATATTCTTACGCTCTCATATTCTTATATTTTTTCTTATATTCTTATTTTCTTTATCTTGCTATCTTCATATCTTCTTATATTATCATATTCTTTATTATATTTTATTTTCTTTATCTTCTTATCTTCATATGTTCTTATATTCTTGTATTCTTATTCTCTTATAATCTAGATTATTTTTGTATTCTTATATTCTACCAGGTATGTTGTTTTTGTTTTTTTGTTGATGTTGCTATTAGTGTTAGTATTGGTACTAGTATTGGTATTGGTATTAGCTTTAGTTAATTTTTTTAATTTTTTTTTATAAAATTATTAGTATCGTTAATATCGTTTTGTTTGCCGTCTGACAATGTGCATCACGAGCTTCTATGTCGATAGCTCCTAATACACATTCGGTTGTTCCTTCGTGACATCCACTGCAGGTCGAATCCCGAGGGAGCTTGGCGATCTGCCGGCTATCAAGACACTTCGTCTTCATGGAAACTCTTTTTCCGGTGCGTCACCGCTGTGTTCTTCTGTTGTGAGATATAGCACAGCAGAACAACGCTCTTCCGCTACGCAGCATTTGAATTTGTTTTTGAACTTTGCTACAACGACTTAAATCTCGACAGGCGCCGTCTCGCCTTACGTCCACGGGGGTTGATCTACAGTTCGAGCTGCGCTTTGCTGCGAGTTATATTTACAGTTTTTTTCCAGGTATTTCCAGCGGCAAATGTACAACCTCTCTCAACCCGGTATCGACATGGTCGACGGCATTTGTCGCGGTCCGTTTTGCCTCTCAAGCACTTGGCGTGCTAACGTCGAGACAATGTACAGTATCAGATGCGTTCATAGACTAATTCTCCACTTCGTCAAGTATGTGTGCTCTGCAACCTTTGCCGTTATAGGTCATACACCTGGTGTAGGTATTCCGCGGAGGAGAATCAGTAAGATTTTCGTTACTGTTATCAAAGCAACCCTTTTATGATGCAACCTGTTGCGAGGTGCTCGGTTATACATGAGGCGGTGCGCTGCAAAGAAACTGGATTAGTTTGTGTCGCTAGTGTGTTGATCTCCTACCAACATATACAATGATAATTTCGCATCAAGTACGTCCATAACCACACCAGGGTGTCAGATAGGTTCGGTGCAGCCGCGATGTATGATTTTATTCGCTTACGCCACAAATACAGCTATACACGCTGCTTGTATTCTCGAAATGGCAATAGAAATTCAAAGCAGGGGAGGTGTTTATGTTATGGCAAGTAGCACGTTTGGTGAAAGCTTGCATGATACATACATCGTCCTAATTTGTTCAAATGGACACATCCTACGACAGGGGGATACGGTTTGGTGAAAAAGGTTCTTACTGGCGATGCGACTGAGTTGAGAAACTACCGAAACCCGTTGGGACACCCATTCACGTACTACAGTGGTATCCATAGACGCGGTGCTTACGATGGAGGTAGCAAGTTTCGGCTGAAATATGCTTAAAAGTGCGGGACTCCGTAAACCCCGAATCGTAGGAATGTCGTTCTCGTTTTGGAATATGAAGTATTTGTATATCTAGGCCATGTGGATTGTTCATTTAGCGGCACTTTTATTTCTCTAAAAAACAGTTTTTGGTTGGGGTTTAGAGCTCCTCATGTGAGGAGCCTCAGAAAAAGAAACGAGCGCACCTCTACCGTCGCATATGACCGTACTTGACTTGGACCATGGGATCGTTCATCGGGTGAAGCGTGCAATTTTATCAAAACTCGAGGCTTTGCGGACTTGCAGAGTTCCTCAGAATTATGTAGGTGCAACACCCTATCGTAGCAGGCGACAACGACCAACAATCAATTTGGCTGGACGTCGACGCGGTGTAACGCTGTCGTCGAAATCGTCAAGCACCTTTGCCATGTGTTGACTACGGTAATCCCGCCATACGTTTTAAACGCTGTGCCGTCTGGTCCTTCTGACAACTTCTCAGGAGGAATCCCTAAGGAGCTTGGCAAGCTTTCCACTCTGGAACAACTGAGTTTGGCGGGAAACCAACTAAGCGGTGAGGGCGAGAATTACCTTTGGCGTGCAAAAGGACAAGTGACTACCGACCTTCGTTCTAGAACAGGATATTCAGTTCACGTTTTAGCAAACCGCCTTCTGATGGACGGGGTTCCTCAACTGAAAAACAACCAAATACTGGCGTGTTTGCGGAATACCAAATTTGATTCGGTAGGAGTTGGGTAGGAAACATATAATAATAGTATTGAAACCGTCGAAATCTCAATCAAGGCTAACCAAACCCAAGAAAAATCAGATGAAAGTTAGCTTAGTTTTAGCTAAGTTTTTTCAATTTCCTACCATTTTTTCAATTTCCACCCTATCTTTTTCATGGGTTGGTTGGCCTTGGGCTATTTAATTCGACGGTTTCAATACTATTTTTCGTTTTTCCAACCCAAGAGAGTTTGGATATCGCAAACACCCAATTATATTAATAAGTGTTTGTATGTTTTAGCATTGTATCGGTTCTGATGTAGACCACTAGATTTCCGTGGTCAACCTTTCGGCGTATGGTGTATTGGGTTTCTGGGCGAGGTAGAGAGCTCGTCACCTGAGGAGGTTAATTTATATTTCGCCCGCCCGCTATCGTAGCGTGCCTCATTTTTCGCGGACGAGGCCTTTGACTTCATTATTGCAATCAACGTGCCGTCTGGGACCCTGGTCGGCACATTGCATATATGGTTTTCATCCGCCATGTCGCAAACGTACGCTTACCTGTCCGGCGTTTCCCCAATACGATGCCGACCACACGTTCCAGTTTCTGCCGGACATTGCGCAGGTAGATGTGACCTTAGTTTCTCCGACCTGACTTTCGAAAACAAATGTTAGAGTGGAAACCAATAATAGACGCTATTGCGTTACCGTTTTTCGAACGCCAACGCCACGCCTTTGTGGAGGATGGGAGGTAACCCCACCGTCGTATCACTGATATTTCGACAACCCCATTGATGTACAGACGGCAGCTAAGTCGTCGTCCGCCTTCTGCCTCGTAGTGGCCTCGACAGTCCCACCAAGGCCGTGGGCGCTTCAACGCCAATGACGACAGGGGGGACGCATCGATGTACCATACGTATGTAGCAGCTGCCCTGATTTCAGCGCAGAACGACCGCTGCCGAGCACAGGGGTTCATTCTCCTCGATAAATTTTCGATCTACATATTTGCTCGCATTGACATCAATACCGGGTCCGTGGCGCGGTTTGGGCAACAAAGAGGGGAAAGGTGTGACTCTTTTTGGCCGCTTCTCGAAGTCAACATAGACTCTCCGTGGAATCCCCACGGCCCTCTCAAACGAGCTTCGCCGTTCTTCGGTCCCCTGAACGTGAAATACCTACCAATATATGGTTTGATTTGTACACTTATGGCCACGGTATACGTTTCGTGGGCTTGGATACCGCGCGGTATTTCTCTCTGCCTTTCACTGCAGGTCAAATCCCGAAGGAGCTCGGCGATCTTCCGGCTATCAAGGAGCTTTCTCTGTCAAACAACACACTCACCGGTACGCCTGCGGGGTTCTCTATTCCAGTAGTGAGACAGAGTAGTGTAGTTCTGATGTGTTCTACGCGATAAGGGTACCGGACGCGTGCAACGATAGAGGTAGCACTTTTGACGAAAACAACAATATGTCTCTGACGGGGCTCCTTAACCCAAAATTCGTCGGAGTGTTATTCTAGCTTTGCAATCTGAATGTTCTTTATGCCTAGGCCATGGGTTTGGTCATCGGGTTGATTTATTAATTTCCTCAGTCCATTTTATTCGGTGAGGTGTAGAGCTCCTCGAGTGAGGAGCCTCAGAAAAAAACTGGTGCACCTCTACCGCAGCATGGGTCATCACGTTTTTGTGAAAGCGTTTCTGGCTGGCAAGTCTCCTTCCACCCACGAACTACCCCACAACTCCGAAATACCGTTCGTGTGATACATTCTCTTCACCGTTTTAACGTCTAGGCTGGTGTGAGTGTCGGTCGGGTTGCCCTACTCACATATTTTCAAAGTTTTGCAAGGAGCGCTTCACGTGAGGAGCCTCTGAAAGGTTCGTGTTGCACCTCTACCGTGACATGCGTCTTCGCTATACTCAAACAACGGGTCTACTATCCGTCTGGGGACCCCGTTCAAACTTTCGGTGCTTTGAAACAGCGCCGTGTCCGCAAACGTCCACCATAGGATGATCGATCTGCTGTTCGAACGGTGTCATTCCGACAGCTTGTCGTATAATAGCATGCAGGGTGTTTTGCAGCTTTGAAGGTAACCACCCCCAAACCGGCAGGAACGGGTTGCCCTTTGTGGCCGATGCTGTTAACTATTACTGTGGTGAGGTTTTCCCTCTTTCGTCTCTCATGCCCCAAACCAGTACTTCGAAAACAAATTATGCACACAATTCCCCACTTTTGTCACTATTCGTGGACTGCGAGGTCAACAACGATGCGTCACGTCCGGTGAAGATATAGCGCAAAAGCTTCGAAAACTATATCTCACCACTGCTGACACAATAATCTTTTTCCATCGTAACCTATTGCGAGGTGCTCTTCCGAACTAGGTGCCAGATGCGGTGAAGCTGTATGTTTTGTTGTGGCGGTTTGGTCTGACGGACATGTCAACTATTTTAGCACCACGTATATAGTCTAAAAGATGGGGTGCGGCCACGGTTGTTTGCTGACCCGACAAGACCTCTAGACGCGTGGTGCGATAGAGGTAGCACTTTTTTTGCCTAAATCGTTTTCTGAATGGCGGGGCTCCTTAACCCCAGATCGTCGGAACTTCAAAACAAAATTTATTCTTGTTGTTGCTGTATACCTAGGCCATGGGATTGGTATCGGGTAGCACTTGTAGTTTTCCCCAAACCAGTTTTTGTGAGAGGTATAGAGCTCCTCAAGTGAGGATTCCTCAGAAATAAAATGGAGCACCTCTACCGTAGCATACGTCTCTATTAATAAACGCCTTTCTTCTATACCTACAATTCGCTTACAAGTTCCAACCAAAGGAGCTCTGTATTACCGTCGGTACAATAGAATGGTTTCGTGAATGCCTAAATGTTCAAGGTGCTGTGTCACGTTTTCCAAACCGCTTTCAATCAGTTACTCTTTGACGTGCACATCCTGACGGGCCGTCATCGGCATCGTCAAACGACTTTCTACAACCTTCGCAGAATGTTTGGAGATGTCTTTGTAACCATGTACCGCGTTTGGCGTGTCTGATACATTCGCAGGAGAAATCCCTAAGGAGCTGGGCAACCTGACGACTCTGGAACGTCTGATGATACCGGGTAACCTGCTAAGCGGTAAGATCACGGCTATGGTAGGGGGTCGCCTTCAGAGCTTTTACAGCGACTCAGAGCCACTCCTGCAAGTGGGTGCCGACTTTGGTCTTTTTGGTTTCACGATGAGCACCGCCACGGAACTGTTTCTTGAGCTCCGTCAACGCGATACACTCCAGATTGTGGCTTAAGGCAGTTGTTAGATAATCTATACTTTCGATATTTTCAATGTTTCTCACCCGCGAATGCAGCTTGCATCATCTACTCCAATTTGACATATTTCTAATAATACTCAACCCAATGAACAGAGGAAGAAGGTAACATGACCAGATTATTAGCAAGGGCCTACGGATGGGTCTAAGCCTGGGCCATGGCCTGCATCATGACCGCATTTTTTTGTTTTGTGTTATTCTTGTTCTATATTTCTGTTTCGGCAGGAGGAGCACATGTCTGATGTTTGTTTGGCTGGCGTGATAATTATCATTTCACATTAGACTGTGTGATTTCCTTCGCCTTTGTTTTATATATGCGTTTATACGTGTGCACCTTTACCAGTTTCGTGGAATGACGCCTGCTACGAGAGAGGTACCACTTTTTGACATTTTGCTTTCTGCGTTGCGGGACTCCATAACCCGAAATCGTCGAAATATCATTGTTGTTTAGAAGTATTAAGTTGTTATTGCCAAGGCCATGTGTTTCTTCATCGAGTTGCACTTTTAGGTTTTTCGATTTTGTTTGTTTTGGGTGGGGTATAGATCTCTTCAAAACGAATAAGCCTCAGAAAACCATGGCGCACCTCTACCGTAACGTTCGTCGAAACTGTAGGCTTTGCAGGTGATACAAGATGGTATACCGCAGGCTTAGATGCCGTCCTCTTCTCGCGCTGATACTGCCGTGACCGTGCGTCCAATTCGACAGTTGTTTTGTCTTCCATTCGGATGCGTTCTAGGCGTTATACTGACCATGGACTAAAAATCACGGATAAGATCTACCAGGGTATTAATAGTTTTGAGAACGTCGTCTACAGCTTCATCGTCATGATTCTTAACCTCGTTCAGCCAGCATCGCCAAACAAATGGAAAACTGGATATTTGTTTTCTACCCTAGGCAGCCAGGTATCATGTCCCCATCACGAGGTTGTAATCGGTTAGGACGTAAGAACAGCAAAGAAAGGGACGCACGCTGTGGTAGAGGGGCGCCATTTTGTTCCTAAGGCTCCTCACTTGGGGAGCTCTGTACCTCTCCCGAAAACTGGTTTGGGGGGAAATACAAGTTTTACCCGGATGTGCAATCCCTTAACCTAGGTGTACAAAGCATAGTATTGAGCAAAAAGTTGGAATCCCCGATGATTTTGGGGTCAAGCAGTGCCGTTAATTAGAAACCGTTTCAGCCAAACATTGCTATCTTTATCGTATCACGCGTCAGGGGCAAGGAGCTCCGCCTCCTCCTGTATTTTTGGGAGTAGGTTTCTGAATTCGAGAATATCGGAACCTGTTTTCAAATCCCTTGCTCTGTTTTCTTGGTATTTCTATGTTTGTCCCCCTACACCTACACGTTAGCGTTGAAGTTCTACCGTGGCCATATAGCAATTCATGATACAAAACCATTTCTTGAAAGGCTTTGCTCCTGCTAACGTCAAAAAAATAATATGATGGACCCTCGGGCTCTCCCCCGTCCGTAAGCGTGTTGCGGTACAAATGCTTGGCGGCTGGCACCCTGTTGTGCTATGGCATTAATTATATGTCGTAAAAGAAGCGCAGGTACTAAACATCTACCTCGTAGATACTAGATTGCTCTGGGCCGTTATTTGACGTATGCCTACCTTGAGTGATTACCCCGCTCGCTAATATCGATAACCCGCTCATGTGGTCACCCCCAAGGTTCAACATATCCCCCTTTAAGATTCCTAGGGTATACATTCAGAACCATTTTTCGTGCTGTTCAAAATCTTGTTGTTGGATGACCTTGCCGACCCGGACAGAATGTGCTGCCTTACCCTTCTCGACATAATGGTACGAACCACTCACGTCAGCCGCTGTGGTTTGTAGTAGAATAGGTGTGTAATGGTTTCCTTTTCTGTATCCTACTCATCTGGCGACGGGTGCTACGATAGAGGTTGCACTTTTCGGCTTTTTTTTTTCTGAATGTAACATGCCACGGTAGAGGTGAGAACCGTTTTTTTTCTGAGGCTCCTCACTTGAGAAGCTTTATACCTCACCGTAAAAACCGATTGTGGAGAAAATGAGAAGTCCTCCCGGACGAACAATCCCATGGGCCTAGGTATAAAACCAAACGCATTTCCACCAAAGGAATGAAGTTCCGACGATTTTGGGTTAAGGAGCCCCGTGGTTAAGAAAACGTTTCAGGCAAAAAGTGCGACCTCCACCGTGGCACGGGTCGAATGACGAGGCTCCATACCCCAATGACGTCGGAATGTCATTCTTGTTTCGGAATATTAATGGATTGTGAGCCTACTAGGGCATAGGTTTGTTCATCTGGTTGCGCTTTCATTTTTCTCTAAATCAGTGTTTGGGTGGGGTTTGGAGCTCCTCAAGTGAGGAACCCGAGAACCAGAATGGTTCAGTTGTATCGTAGCATGTGTCTGGTATGTCGTTCTGAAACCACGTTCACCTTGGACGCATGCTATTACAGGGGTATCACAATTTCGTTCCAGTGCTCTTTGCTTGGGGGGGGGGGCTCTATACCTCCCCCAGAAACGGATTTTGAGAAAAATGGAAGCGCACCCCGATAAACACTGACGAGGCCTAGGTCTTTATGTGGCACGCTATTTACGGGGGTACATAGTAATTTGGACCAAATATAGTTAGTAAACATAGGGGAATATATACGATGTTTTGTGTATCGTAGGTCCTGATTACTATGGCCCTCCGTAATAGTGTAAACAACAAAGATGTCGAGCATGTCCTCTGTGGAAGATCTCCGTTAAACCAAAATAATTGACATTGCCCACGATAGCGTGATACCCCCATTTTCACTGCCGACAATGATCCCATTGCCCGTGTGCCTCTTATAACCTTGATCTAACTAACGCTAAGGTATAGCGTTTCGCTGCCGCAGCGTAGCGAACACATGCACGGCGGTGTTTAACGCGAAACCGAACGGGACACCAACATGGAACTGTTAAGAGAGAGGGCCACCGCTCGTTTGAGTTGCTCTGGGCTGCTGAAAGTGGACCCCTAAGCGGAACCCACCTACCGTAGCGTTGATCAGGTGTGGCCAAACGGTGTGGCCAAAAAAAGGTACAGTACCCTCATCGTAGCACGCCTTCTTGGTCACCCCCCGACGGCCGTGCTACAGGAGCGTTGCTGTACCTTGTTGCACCAAACGCGTAATACCAGAAGAGCATGGAGCTGTTAATAGGGGTATAAAAATGTGATATTGATTATGTTTGCTAAGGCTGGTTGTGTCGTTACTCCCTCGAATGCAGGTCAAATCCCGAAGCAGCTTGGCGACCTTACGGTGGTCACGGAATTTGATATTTCGAGCAACCAGCTCTCCGGTAGGTCCGCAACGTTCTCCATTGCTGCAGTTAGCCGGCGATGTTTGGCTGTCTATTGTTTGCCGCATCTCGATCATCCCGATTATATGGTATGCGTTCCATGCGACACGTTGTCAAGTGCAGGTGTTTGCGACTGCTCGGTCAAAGGGAATTGATGTACCTACGCTGTCTTCCGATTTGTTCTTTATTATTTGGCTTATGTTCGACTTACTTAATCGAAGATAGGTGTACTGCGTTTGGTTCATAATCTTATTAAATATGTGTACTCTTGCTCTCGAGAGTGACCGTAGCCTGTCCTTTGACCGAGTGATCCTACAGTAAGACGGGCACCCCCAGATACATCCCCATGAGAATGTGGTGTGAAACCGTGCTTTTGCAATGTTGTCTAGACGACAGCTTCTCCGGTTTCAGTTGTGGCCCTGTCGCCCCTTTTCCCATAGGATCCCATTTGCCTAAATGTGTCTTGGAAACACGTCCTTGCTGCCCCGTATTCAGTTCTCGAGTAAGCTTCTAGGCTCTGATAACACTTGGTCGCTTACACCACTGAACACAACAAATAAAATCGACTCATATCTTCAACTAAGGCTGCCATCAGGTCTCAGCCCGGTAGCTAATGTTTTCGAACAAGATCTGTTTCCTGGACGTTATATTCTCTGCGCCTTTCTGGCCGGTTTTATAGTGTATCTCAAACCAATATGTAGCTTGGATGATCCCCACCGCCGTATACAGGCTTCGTCCCCGCCCCATATTTCTCCACATGCGAAATACAAATGCTTGTATAGGTTCCAACAAAGTTTATAATATAGCTATTTTCAGCTGGTTTCACACCGTCGGCTGTCTCTTCATGCGAAGTACATTTGTTTCATACCGTGGGCTGATTCTCCATGTGAAATACTTGCATATATTTCTATCTGTTTTCAACCAAATTCGATACCATTGTTTCATGGTTTCATGCCGTGGTCTGTTTCTCCATGCCCTTGCTGCAGGTGAGATCCCGAAGGAGCTAGGCAAACTCCGAGCGGTCCTTACACTTTCTCTCTCAAGCAACCAACTCACCGGTACGTTCACGATGCCCTCCACAATTTCCGTCGGTCAAAGGAATGTTGTCCTCTGTATAGTTTGCAACAAGTCAATCAATGATAGCATAATTGGTTCCAGGTATTGAATATACGATTAGATAGTCGTATTTCCCACATAGTCCACAAGATTTGTTTTGCTCTGCTTGGTTTCAGCAAAAAGCAGTTGTACCCGGCACTATATTGCGACCGCCTGTACAACACCTTAGAACATGCGAGTGCCCCCGGTGGTGCACGTGACCTGCGAATTGGTTCGCGGTTGTACTGTACCTTGGTCACAAAACTCAATGTCGTATGTTTGTACCAGGTAGGTGTAATGCCAGGTATAGAACAAACTATTCAACAGTCGCATTTCCCACCTGGTGAAGGAATTGTGATTTTGCACTGCTTGATAACGGCAAAAAATCAGTTAGTACCCGGACCGTCATTTTGCAATGGTGCTGTGCTTGGCCTCGCCGGCGGCGAAATGGAGAAAAAGGAATTAAATTGGCCATGTTTAAACCTTTACGAGTATTTACACTTCGATACAAGAAACCGCCTCGGACTCATGCTACTAATAGTACGAAAGAGGTTCACCAGGTTTGTTCAGAGGCTCCTCATTTCAGGAGTTCTGAATCTCACCATCAAAACTACGTTTGAGTAAGAGGAAAGTGCAACTTATGATGAACGAATCCATGATTAAGGTAAAAAATTGGAATAATTTTCCAAAACAAGAATGATATCCCGTTAATTTTGGGTTAAGGAAGCCCCGCCATTCCGAAACAGAAAAATAGATAAAATGTGCTGCCTCTATCGTACCACACGTCCTCAGCGGTTCGTCGATGTGTCTACTAACTTGGCGCAGTCCATGTTCTTGTCCGGGACATATGGAAAAATGCGTGGTGTTCATCATGGGAGATGGTTCGCTATTTGTTTTTTATCAAGGCTTTGTCCCAGCTACTTTCTGGCGGTGATTTTACCCTGGTGGGACGCCTACTCCAAACATTCGGACATCTTCTGTTGTCACCGAGTATGGTACGCTAGATATCTCCAGTACACATCATGCTCTTGCCATATTCCCGAGTATAGCATAATATCGTGCAGCGAGTACTGATAGTTTTGAAACGCTGATGCGCGAAACAATGGGACGGCTGGCAGGATTAGCAGTAGCGACGGCCGAAATCCTTCGAATACTGGCACGAGGAACGGGGCGCAATCCCGAGTATCATCTGTGTCTGCAGTACAACCATCCGAAATACGTCAATTTCGAATGGTGTCAAATGTGTCGACGTCGAATACCTGGGGTACACGCAATATGCACAACTCGAAACTCTGACATGCTGGCAGTATAGTCAGTACGAATAAATCAAACCTGTGTTGGATGGTGGTGGCCGGTTGTTTCTCTATGCGCTTGGCTGCAGGTCCAATCCCGATGGAGCTTGGCAATCTGGCGGTGGTGCGGAAGATTTTTCTTTCCAAAAACCAACTCAGCGGTACGCTCACGAGGTTCTCTACTTTTTTGTCAGAGAACGCAATACGTATATATTTGATTTCGACACGTGTTCTACGATATATGTAGTGCTTGTGGGCATTGTTTGCTCCGAGTGACCGACTTGTTAACTGAGGAAACTACCCATGATCGGTGAAAGCCGATTGGTGCTTCCTGCTCTACTTGTTGTATGCCTACTAACGCATGGCATTGTTCATCGGGTGGAGCGAACAAATTTTCTCAAGTTCGAGGTTCCGGTCGTGTTCAGAGATCCTCGAGTGAGGGGCCTCGGGACAAATTGAATGAATCTCTAACGTAATTTCTATATCTCAACAGGCCTGTCAACCTGCGAAACACGTTTTACAAAACTGTTCAAGCGTCAACCCCCCCCCCCCTGTCAAGTACCAGAGTTTTGCACTGGTTGGGTACGGGGTAGTACACTTGTCAAATTGCCTTTGCTATAACGGCCTACACGGTATATATATATCGCGCTCCCTGGCGCGTTCCTCGATAGAAGTATCAGTTTTTGGCTAAAAATACTTCCCGTATGTCGGGGTTCATTAGCCCAAAAATATCACAACAGATTTTTTGTTTTGTAATGGAATTCAGTTTTTACCTAGGATGCGGAATTGTTCGTTGTGTTGCACTTTCAATTTTCTCAAAATTGGTCGTTGGGTCAGGTATAGAACTCCTCCAGTTACTTTGGCCATGGGATTGTTTGTCCGGTGGCACATCATTTTTTTTTCACAATCAGGTTCTCGGTGCCTAATAGAGCTCCACAAGTGTAGAGCCTTGTTGCTTAATGACGGCGCTCCTTAACCCAAAATCTTCGGAAATCATTCATGGTTTGCTATTATAGTATTTGTATACTTTGGCCATGACATCGTTTACGGGGTGGCACATCATGTTTTTACATAATCATGTTTTGGGTGGGGAATAGAGCTCCGCACGTGAGGACTCTTCTTGCTTAATGACGGGGCTCCTTAACCCAGAATCGTCGGAAATCATTCATGTTTTGCTGTTTTATTCTTTGTATTCTTTGGCCATGGGAATTTTTATCGGGTGGCACGTCTTGTTTTAGCAAAATCATGTTTTGGGTGGGGAATAGTGGTCCTCAAGTGAGGAGCCTCATAAATGATTTGGTGTAGCTCTACCGTAGAATGCGTCTTAAGAAGCCTCGTCATTCAACAAATATTTTAGCTAAACGATGGTCTCTTATGGTAGCCCGCAGTTGGGGGTTAACGCCCATCGTGCACGGGCAACCCAAACATCTTCTTGCACAGCCACCAACGACCATCTCGTTACATGCGCTGTATACTTACCGTCAGATAGTACCATGCACCTGGGTTTAGCTGCAAACGGAACGAGTGTACCATTTTATGGCCGATGCCCTTGACCAATCCACTTTCACCTTGGGCTGGTCCCACGTTCGTCTTGACGAAGAGTCGCCGGTCCAGGTTGCACCAAACTTGAATTTCCTGTGGACGCTTGGAGCGGTTTCGACTGACTTCTCGTTTGATGGTATGTTAGATTTTTTTACAGTTCGGAGGGTTGCTTTGTTCTGCTTGAAACTGCAGGTAACATACCGAAGGAGCTTGGCGACCTTGGGAGCATCAAGACACTCAGTGTATCAGATAACAACCTCACCGGTAAGACAACAAAAAGTCCACTGGCGCGAGGCTATCGTAGGAGGGGTGGCCCCCTTTGCTACTTGGCGCGTGCAACGATAGAGGTAGTACGTTTCTTGGCTGAAACGTTTCCTGGATGACGAGATCCCCTAACCCAAAATCGTCAGAGCTTCATTCTTGTTTTTGCAATCTGAACATTGTTTATGCCTACGACATGGGTTTGATCATCGGGCTGCACTTTCAGTCTACTCAAAAGCCGTGTTTGGGTGAGGTACAAAGCTTCTCAAGTGAAGAGCCTCGGACAACAAATGCTGCGCCTTTGCCGTGGCATGTGGTAGGCGTCATGAGGTTTATCCCGTATCGCCTAACAAAACCCAACATATTTTCCTTCCCACCACATATTATCCCACACATGTTTAGAGTGACGTTTTGGCGAAGGGTCGACCATGTGTGTTCTTCAAGGCTAACTACGGTAGATCATACTTGATGTAGACATCGCTCAATTACTGTGCACATATTCGTTTGCCATAGCTAACGAAGCAAGGCTTACACAACCCAAACGGTTGCGAGGTGCTCAGGCTTTTCGACAGGTAGGTGTCAGTCACTGCAAAGCTGGTTTCCTACTTCGAAGTATTAATCTCTGTTTTTCTAACATTTTGTTTGGCAAAAAGTACGTGTTCCACGATTTCATGACGCCAGGTAGATTCGGCGCATGCAGGATATTTGCTCGTGAATACCTTCAATTCGCCTACGTGTTCAAACCGGCGGATTTGTTTATATATCCCAGGTACGTTAGTAGAAACGTTGGATGGTGCGAAGCTACATGGAGCATCTACCGTGTTGTGTTTCGCCGAACAAACACTAAACCAATAGTTTGGAACTTCCACAAAGTGAAGAACCGCCATCGGCATTGTCAAACAACTTCATTGTGTCGCGTTTACAATAGCCGCGTAATTCCACTTTGGTGCTATGCTTCTAACTCTACACCCGCCACTTTTCTTATGAAACCCTCCCAGGCGAAATCCCCAAAGAGCTCGGCAAGCTTGCTACGCTGGCATCTCTATGCCTGGAGGGAAATCATCTAAGCGGTAAGCCACAAGAAGCACACTTGTCGGGCAAAATTATAAATGACTACTGACCCGACCGTAGTTCAGAAACATGCAAATCGTTTGGGGCATCTATAACTCGACTTTGCGATGCGATCCGGGCTAGGTCGCCCCAGTTTGCTTGTTCGACATATTCTTTTATACACGTTAACCCTCTTAGCACCCATTCGAAAACCACAAAATAAAAAATAAACTCCGACCACGTAAAAACAAAAGCTTTGGGCCCACCAAAGCAGGCCGTATATAATTAGAAGCTTTGGTGTCGTGAACGCGGCATGTAAATTCACTCGAAGAGCTTGCCTCTAAAACCAAGTAATACCACATACGTTTGGGCCCGTTTCATGGTCCCTATAGAATTTTGGTACCCAGAGGGTTAAGGACGAATGAACCCTGGTCGAAATCGTGCTGTACAACTTCGGAGTCAAATCAACATTGCCGACCCAGACAGGCAAGTACCTACTGAAGCCTCGCCCGTTCTTAGCGTGCTTATGTGCGTGCCTCTCAATGGTTATCATGGTGAGATAAACGTTACCTCGTGCGGTAGATGATTGCAGTAGTACGGGAAACCAACAAGTGACGCCCCACAAGTCCTTGCTGTCCAAATGCGAGGTCACCGCCTGTTGACCAGATACATACATATTCACGTATTCTGACCAGTATGCTGTGGTGCACGAATATCGTCTGGTGTATTGATCCTAAACGTGACTTCTAACACGTGTTCTATCGTCAACACTGCCGAGAATAGAGTGGGAAAGTGAGGGAATCATACTAGAGAAGCGATGGCAATGATCGATCTCCTACACACTTGGCCGATAATTGAAATAACCCAAATGGAATCGAGCCAGACTCGGGCAGGAAAACGAAAATACCCAGTTTTTGTCGATCATTTATCGATCAATGTCAAGTCATAGGGAGACACGTACTACGTTAGAGGTAGAATTTTTTTGGCTGAATTTATTTTCTGGGTGACTGGGCGCTCCTTACCTCATACCCGTCCGAATGTCATTACGTCTTTGCCCAATGAATGTTTTGTATATTATACCGTGACAATGATTTCGTTCCTCGGGTAGCAGTTTTCAGTACACTAATTTATCAATAGTTGGGGGTGGGATATGGAGCTCCTCAAGTGAGTAAACTCAGAAAAAAAGTTCGTGCTCCTCCACCGTATGGTGTGTCGTGAGTCTCGTCAGCCCTGTGATGGAAACGCACCAGTGCCATCTTCTTGTAAATTT